>SKCR01046651.1:0-41145 GCA_019454045.1 Zanthoxylum bungeanum
TGAGATTTAATCTGCAGATTGGAAACGGGACGAAAGTCGCTGTTTTAACCGTAGATACCTAATTTTAGGAACTACCTTCGGGTGTGTACTTAAATTAGGAATCTGTTATAATGTAACTAGTTTGACTAGATACATTATCTCTATATCAGTGTTTAACCCGTTGCGGGTGAACCTTTATATTCTAGAACACTAAAGTGTTTTATTATATAAAGATGATATTGAGATAAACACATTAGATGTGAATGACATAATTTATATATTGAATATAAATAAATCTCAAACATATAGCATGACAAACAAATAGCTCAAACTGATTTGATCAGAAGAAATTAATTGTGGCATTGTTGTCTGGGACACAATTAAACAAGAATCGTATATCCACACTTTTGAAGAGTGGATACTCAGACATATTTGATCTATTCAAATAAAGTCTACGAATCTAGTTTATTGGGCAAAGTGCCTAAAATACTATTTACTTGGTAAAAGTGTAAATGCCACCGATCTGTTAGCCCTAGTTCATAGTGAAGCAAGTGAGCCCATGTCTAGCTAGGCTAGAGGTGGATATGAATATTTCGTGACCTTTACGGATGTGGCATCACGTTATGGTTATGTGTTTCTTTTGAAGAACACAAATCGGAAACTTTTACAGTTTCAACACGAAATAGACAAACAGATCGGCTAAAGTATTAAACTGTCACGGTAAGACCGTAATGGAAAATACTTAAGCAATAAGTTTCTATTATACTTGAAAGAGTATAGTACTCTTTCAAATGAGGACTCCTCCCGGAACACATCATTTTGACGGTGTGTCCGAACAGGATAAACCGAATTTTGTTGGACATGATAAGGTTAATCATGAGTCGCTCTGAGCTACCATTTCCTTCAACATGATAAGCATAAACAGTGCAAGAACTTATTTTGAATAAGGTTCCATTAAAATATGTTTTACATATATCATATTAGATATGAACAGGAAGGAAACCGGGTTTCACATTCCTGAGTATTTGGGTATGTTGGGCATACGTTTGGGTGATACCAAACTAAAACCCAAATCGGATAAGTGCTCATTGTAGGTTATCCTAGGGATACCATAAGTATTGAACTTATACATCTCATAATAGAACAATTAGATTGTTGATCACCATGCGGTTTTCCTAAGAGGAATACCGATATGCAGTGGTAAGTGGGAGGATAATAAAACTCGATAAAAATCATAGTAATACTATTCCAGGCATCGAATCCTAATGGAAAACAAAATAGTTCATCAAGGATGAAACTATTACTATTAATCTTTGAATATACAAGAACCGCGTATGTCGGAGAGATTCAGAAAATAACATGGGGTATGGGTTTCTGATCTCACCTCATAAAGATGTCTATCTTATTGAGGTATACCAACTGACTACGTATGAGGAAGTGATACAAGGTATTGACTCCCTATCATGGCAAAGTGCCATATAATCCGAAATGGATCCATGTATATCAACTATGTTTGGATACTAGTTGATGTACCGCAAGACATTGTGCCTACTGGTACTATATAAGTCTTCAAGGAAGACATACATGGATGGCAACATACCAACGTATAAAGTTAGGCTTTTAGCGGAAAGGTATCGTTATCAACATTGTGATGATTACGATTCAAACTTTTACCTGTTGCCATGGTAAATCCATTTGGATAATGCTTGCTAAAGCTGCATATTTCATTTATGAAATATGACAGCTTAACGGGAAAATCGCTTTCCTGAAAAGGAAACCTTTTGGAGGATGTTTATAACATCCTGTCGGTTTTGTCGTACCAAAACTAGTAAACGAGGTTTGCGGGTTATTCGATCCATGTTTGGATTGAAGCAAACATAGGTTCTTGGAATTGTCGTTTTGATGTGATCATAATGGTTTATGATTAAATTCAAAACGAAATGATTCTTGTGTATATAAGGAGGTTAGTGGGAGCGCACTGACAGTGGCTGTCCTATATAAATAATGATAATATGTCATTTCTTGGAAATGATATTCCCATAATAACTATCGGTGAAAGCTTAGCTTTCGAGAAAACTCTCCATGAAATCGTACATTGAAAAATGTACGCGACCTGGTGTCTCATATGCTTTGAGCATATGATTCACAAACAGGCCAATCCAAGTGATATTCACTGGATTGATGTTAAGAACATCTGTTAGTATCTTAGAGAACTAATGATGCTGTCTTAATTTGAGGAGAATGAGAACTTGAAGTGACTGGGATCACTGTAGCAAGTTTCCCAAACCGATAAAACGACTATAAGACGCAAGCGATACTACAAAGTTTGAATAACGGAATAGTGAGTTGGAAATCTTCCAAGCAAGATACTATTACCGAATAAACAACAAATGCGGGTTATTGCTGCAGCTGAGGCGGCAATAGAAGCCATTTGGGTCGATAACAAATCTAATTAGATTAGATATAGTTCTATTAGCAGCTGAGCTAGGCGTCAGCACAGGCTAAAGAATTAATGGTCTGATCAACGATCCAGATAAATACTTTGACAATTCATCTGATTCGTTCGGATCATACATCGTGGCGATGTGATGATCGAATAAATCGCATCAGATGATAATCATGCAAATCAGCTGACGAAAGCTTTTCTCAGCAGTTTTAGCCAACCGTACATAGTTCGGGTGTCAAGCACTCGAGTGACTAGCTATAGGCCAAGTGGGAGATTGTTGGACAATTATGACCCATAGCATCAATATTTGTACAGATCATTGTGTTGTTGTACAAATTAACTATGTGACAAATGAGATTGCACTCTTATCATTTGTGATTAGATCACCTAGATGTATAAATGATTGGAGGTCCCTATGATTTGTTCCTGGACGGAGAATGATATGAGACAATATGAATCCACGAAGGATAAATCATTAAATATCCCTAGTCAGAGCATTGTCGAGATTGGACATCGATAAATGCATAAAAGACTAGTATTACACTTGTGCGCGTTGTGAGGGCACAACAACATAGTTCTCATATATTTTGGTATAGGATACTCATGCAAGTGTAATAGGAGGTTGTGTTTTTCGGATGGTACGGGAAACAGCTTCGCTCTGGATAGACCCCCTCGAAATTCCATTGGTAGTATGACTATGTGTCTATGGAAATCTAAAATCAGGGTAGGTGTATTTGGTCTTAACCTGAGACTTGCACCGCTAATACTTGCGACAATCAATATACTTTGGTTGCGGTCGTCCAGGGCTTTAACAGGTTCTATGTACGCCAATGCTGGGTATATTGAGAATCGTAGTCTGTTGGTGTGATGTCAAGACGGAAGTGTCACTCCAGTCATATGGAGATGATTGTCACGTAGGATACGGGACTGATTCTCTTAAATGCTGCAGCTATCGGGATAAAATGACAAGGTCACGTTTATCCGATTATAGAGACTAGTTACCAGACATCCGACATGTGCTTCGTATGGGGCAGACACAATTCCAGCCCCAGGCCTAGCACGTGATCATCCGATACTGGACAGAAATACGCAATACTGCGTATACTACGCCTGATATAGATCATTAATTCCTGTAAGGATATTTCCGGAGAATTGGGTAGGCATGACGCTTTGCTAGAGGCCAACATTGTCTTGTAAATCGGTAAAATGTAGTACTTGGTACTTACGTATTCGGATAGTCCAACGACCGAATTTACTGCTAACATATCCGGGGATCTCATGGGTTGCTTCCCAAAGATTCACCGATGACGTATGACTCGCACTCTAAATTAATCTGGGATTAATTAGATGAGAGATAAAATTAATCTGGGATTAATTACGGAGATATCTTATCTGGGATAAAATATCATTTAAAGAGAGATAACTATTAATGTGGAATTAATCGATTAATTAATATATTTGATATATTAAACGAAATTGGATTTCGACGCGGAATTGAAATTAGATTTTAATTCGGGCGAACGAATTAATTTAGAATTAATTCGTTAGCGATGTGAATAGTGACTTCGCTAGGCGTAATCATTTAATTACGACGCTACGGAAAATTCGTTAATTTGGAATTAGCGAACCCGAGGCCGAGATTATTTGCCAGCGCATTCGCATTTCGAATTCGAGTGCGGCACGCAAGTCAAATCAAGCGTAAAATCATATGTCATTTTGAGTGATGTGACACTTGATTGATTGATGTGATTGAGTGATGGTAGTTGTTAGAGTTGTTGGGATGCATTTACCATTTGACTTTTTGAAAGCCATATAAATGGTAAATCATTAATTTATTTATGGGAAATATTTAAGTGTAAGATATACATTTTTCCAACTAACCAACACAATCTCTTCTTCTCTCTTTCTCTCTACAATTCACGCCCATGGAGGGGCAAAATGTTTACTGGTTTTTGTCTAAAAACCGTGAGCAATGGGAAGCCAAAAGTGAGATTTTGTGGCAAAATCACAAGTGCTAGCACACTTACGAGACATGCGAAGGTGATAGGGAAGTACACCCATGAACCGAGAATCGTTCGACGAAGCTTGGAGCTTGACGAAGGACCAAAACCGAGCCAAAACCAGTAAGCAGAAACTGTCACTGCCGAACTAGTCTATGGAGCAGAATTTGAGTTTTATTCGTCAAAGCGTCGCTCAACCGATCGATGTGAGTATTCCGCAACTTCTTCGATTTGTATTCGCACATATTTCATGTTTATTATTGATCTTGGGACCTTAATAGAAACCAACACCATTTCCGAACCGTTACTGGTGAGGTGGTCCATTTCTGAACCGTTACTGGTGAGGTGGTCCATTTCCAAACCGTTACTTGTGAGGTGGTCCATTTTCGAACCGTTACTGGTGAGGTGGTCCATTTCCGAACCGTTACTGGTGAGGTGGTCCATTTCTGAACCGTTACTTGTGAGGTGATCTATTTCTGAACAGTTACTGATGAGATGGTGGTCTATTTCCGAACCGTTACTGGTGAGGTGGTCCATTTCTGAACCGTTACTGGTGAGGTGGTCCATTTCCAAACCGTTACTTGTGAGGTGGTCCATTTCCGAACCGTTACTGGTGAGGTGGTCCATTTCCGAACCGTTACTGGTGAGGTGGTCCATTTCTGAACAGTTACTTGTGAGGTGATCTATTTCTGAACAGTTACTGATGAGATGGTGGTCCATTTCCGAACCGTTACTGATGAGGTGGTCCATTTCCAAACCGTTACTGATGAGATGGTGGTCCATTTCCGAACCGTTACTGATGAGATGGTCCATTTCCGAACCGTTACTGATGAGAGATGGTTCATTTCCGAACCGTTAGTGATGTGATGGTCCATTTCTGAACCGTTACTAATGAGGTGGTCCATATCTGAATCGTTACTTGTGAGGTGGTCCATTTCCGAACCGTTACTGATGAGATGGTGGTCCATTTCCGAACCGTTACTGATGAGATGGTGGTCCATTTCCGAACCGTGCTCCATTTTCGGAGTGCCATTTTCGTCATGCTAAACCTCATTTCCGAGGCATCGCTGATGTGATAGTGGTCCATTTCTGAACCGTGCTCCATTTCCGGAGTGCCATTTTCGGCGTCTGATTGTGGGTCTCGACCCTGGAACTCATCCCCAAAACTGATACTAATGTGGGCCTCGACCCTGGGACTCATCCCTAAAACTGATACTGATGTGGGCCTCGACCCTGGGACTCATCCCCAAAACTGATACTGCTGTGGGCCTCGACCTTGGGACTCATCCCCAAAACCGATACTGATGTGGGCCTCAGCCCTGAGACTCATCCCCAAAACTGATACTGCTATGGGCCTCGGCCCTGGGACTCATCCCCAAAACTGATACTGCTGTGGGCCTCGACCCTGAGACTCATACCCAAAAATGATACTGGTGTGGGCCTCGGCTCTGGGACTCATCCCCAAAATTGATACTGCTGTGGGCCTCGACCCTGGGACTCATCCCCAAAACTGATGCTGATGTGGGCCTCGACCTTGGGACTCATCCCCAAAAACTGCTACTGATGTGTGGGCCTCGACCCTGGGACGCATCCCAAAAATCGCTACTGATGTGTGGGACTCGCCCTTGGGACGCATCCCAAAAACCGCTGATAATGGTGGTTCATTCCTGCATCGCGCTGTGTGAGAAATGGTGGGCTGGTCACCCCCCAGACTCGGTTCATCTTTCTGTTCTTTGCTGCTTTTTCCTTTCTTCAAAACCTACGAAGCAAAAACAAAACAAAAAATGCGTGTATGTGACGTATATGCATGGATGTATTTCCTATTCCGATGGGTTAGGTCTTCCTTGTGCTCCTTGGTGTTTCTCGCCTACAAGAGTCTTTGATCGCCCCCTAGGTCTGCTTACAGTTTCTTTCTGTCAATTCTCTTTTGGTGATTGCTCAGTTTTCTTTGGTCCCATGACTCAATATCTCGTTATGTCCCTGATTCATGAGGTGGTAGACTGGTCGCCCCCAGTTTTGGTTTGGCTTTCTGCTCCCCGCTGTTTTCATTTGGTCAAGATGAACCACATGGTGGAGCCTTCCATATCATCATACTATATTACATGCTACGAAATAGTCCCAATATCTACACATATTATTACCCTCAAAGAATGTCCAGTATTGAAACCAGAGAACTTTCAAAACATTCAACGCAACTCAAATCCAAGTTTTTGAATAAATGATCTAAGCCAGACTCAAAGTGTGTGTGTGAAAATGTTCCTTTCTAGATTCATCCCCAGGTAAGCCAACTCAATTATTTCGTCAAAAAATTGGGATCGATGGGTCAAACCAACCTAGATGTCTCAATTATGCCCTGCAGTTGCTTTTATGTGCTCAATGTGGTATGGTTTTCTTTTTCTTTTGTCTCACTCTTTTTTTCTTTTCATTTTGAACTTCTTTTTTGTTCTTTTCTTCTTTTTTTTCTCTTTTTTTCTTCTTTTTTTTTTTCAACACACCTACCCTTTAAGGTAGCATTTCTCCTCATGGTGGTCATAATACTCGCCCATGGGTAGCTTCACGCTTATCGGTTATAGGTGGTTCAATTATTTTCTTTAGAGATTTTTCTTTTCATTTTCAACCATACCACACATCATAACATAAGCAAATCAAGATAGACATCTAAGCAAACGGTCATTCACCGACCTACAATTTCTTCAACTAGTCACCTTGCCAACTACTCAGGTTTTCACCGCTAAGAACCTATAGTGAAATGCTTATGAGTCTAACATAGATCAATCACTCAAAGTATCAGATAAAAGCACATCAAGAGTTTATCGTTTCTAAGATTTCACCCTAAAGCAAACGATTTCATCATTGGACTTATGTCTAACTATTAAGGACTAAAAACAAACAATTTTTTTCTTTTTCTCTTTTTTTTTGCTGAAGGCCCCCCAATGGTCTTTCTATCCTTACCGTAAAGTTTTCTATTTTCTCGGCTTCCCTTTCCCGATATCAATGTTCGTTAAACTCTTTTTGACAAGTCTTATTTTACCCATAACCCAACGGATATCTATGATGGCTTTTAAGACACAGGGTTAACATGATGCATGTATGCATGAGATGCATGCGATGTATGAGGTATAATATGCATGTGGTTATCAAAATAGATATCGAACTCATGCTTCTGACATATTTGGATCATGTTTGGATCTTCTAAGTACATCAAGGTTTTCATACAAGTTGGCCCATTATCATTTTAAAGCATTCAATCACATTATTACGAGGTGCAAACTTGTCCCAATTGAAAAAGGCCCAACAGGTTTACACTTTTTCGATAATGTGGCTAAACAACTTCAAATGATATGGGGCCCAAACACAAAGTGGCCCATCGGTATTTTAGAAACTTTTGGCCCAATCGTCATAAGACACAAACTCGTCCCAGTTTAAATGGCCCAACAAGCTCACATCTCATGACAAGAAGTCCAACTGAATCCAAATGATGATGGTCCCAAACACAAGCAAAAAGGGTGGCTTCTATAAGTTATACAACTATGGTTCACATGCGAGTTTGTAGGAGTATAGACAAAGACTCTCGCCGGCGAAGGGTTGCCCACAACTAGGACTCCCCACTCAAGGGTTCGAGAGACCAAGTGAGCACACATTTTTCATACCTTAAGGTACGTACTAACGAGTTATGGTGCATGACTGACTGTCAAATGGATTTCTTATTGAAGATTCCCCAGATGGAGGGTTGAGCGAACTCTCTTAAATACCCAAGCCTTTTAGGCTCTTATCGCCTTGGTGACATGAATAACCAATAGGTCCTCCAAATTAGTCCATCACGGTAAGCTTCGGGTAAATGATCATCTAGGCGCCTTCACAGCTTTTCCTCTCAGCTATAGAAAGGTAGTGAATGAAGGAAGACACAAACCAATACCTAGCCTTAATAATGCTTTTGATTAAACCCATTCAACCCACTATAGACATGGTTAACTAAAGCACAAATCACAAACATTACAAGACATTATTTCGGGGCCGATTCTCTATATCCTCAGTGGAGTCGCCAGACTATAGGACACAGAAATCGGTGACACTGTTCCAGGCTCGCGGCCCGGTCGGGAGTACAAAGTAGCCCACGGGGGACTAAACTGGAGAAATAAAATGGAGTCGCCACCCAGTGTGAACTGGGAAATGATTTCCCTCGCAATGGAAGACCTCAAACCGTCGGATTCGGAATGGTCCTTTACTTATGCCACTTGTAATGAATGGATTTGTGCAATAATCTAACCAGGTCTACGCAACATACATACGTAAGATAACCTACATCTAAGTTCGCATACAACCTATATCTAAGTTTGCATATAACATTTATCTAAGTTTGCATGCATAAAAATAAGTCGGAGTAACGGCAAGCACACAATTTCATGAGCATATGCGTGAAGGTTTCCTCAAGCGGTACGTGGAGTTGTATCCCAAGTACAGACCGCAATACCGTCCATTCAGATTCGGCTACGGATTTTATATATGGGTTTCCATCTGATATACCACAAGAGGCAACAATCAAGCATTAACACAAACACGATCATTAACCCAATGTTGACATACATGAAACATACGATAATGCATATAACCATAAATAACCGAATAGATAAAACATGCAAAATAACAAGAAGGATAAATAATGCAAAATAAATGCGAAATAATAAAGCAACAATAAACATAAATTAAATGCAAGATAATAAAAGACTAATAATATCAAATAAATGCGGAATAGTAAATATGTGACCAAAGAATTTGGCCGTTTTCAATGTAGGACTTCACATACCCGGTTGGACGTATTTCATGTCCAACCAAGCATGCCGTGTCCAGGACGACAAAATAAAATATAACAAAGGGTGTCCTCAGGTCTTACCTTTTAAGTCGCCTCTTGGAAGTGCGTTACGCGGCCGTCGGAAGGGTTAATGCTCCGCAACTCCTCTGGTTCACTGGTTCGCTGTTTTCCTTCATTACCTCGCTGTTTTGGACTGCTGTTTTCTCTGTTTTGATCTGTTATTTTGGTCACTATTTTGGACTGTTTTAGGATCGGTTTTTGGTGCAATTGTGCTGCTGTGTTTGTGTGGTTTTGGAGGGCTATGTGGACTATTTTGGGTTCATTTTTAAGGACAGTTTGTTCGATGATTTGAAGGGTTTATGGGGCTGCTGGATGAATATTATTAGGCGTGAATGAAGGCTTGCTGGATGGGTGTATTCAGGCGTGAATGGCTTGCTGTTTGAGTGTTATTAGGCGTGAGGAATAGCTAGAAGTTGAAGGGGCGCATGGATGAGAAGCTATTGTCGTGTGTCCTTACTTTTGATTTTTAGTCGGGTTGTTTGTGTGTGAGGGAAGTGACGTGAGGGGCTGCTGGCTTGGCTTTGTTTGATTTGTAGTGTGTTCGGTTAGCAGGTTGAGAGAGGCCGAGAGAGATTGAAGGTTTGAGTGTGTTAGCTTTGTTATTTAGGTAGGTTAAAGGCTGTGCAATGGTTGTTTGTGCGGCAAATATGGGCTATTTTCAGAGGGTTTGGAGGATGTGTTTCACGGTTCTGGAGAGAGGGTTTGGATGATGCTATTCACGACAATGGGAAGGTTATTTTCTTTGTCTCTTAGGCGTGAATGTTAGGGGTTCTAAGGTTGGGTTTATGCTTCTTTTTATAGGTAAGGGTTGAGGTTTACCTTATCCGGGTAGGAAAACCGAGATTGTATAATTATGGGGGAATATTTAATTTGTGTGTCATAAGGAAATGATCTCTTCAATTTAGGAAGGTAATTTGATTTGATTTGATTTGATTTTATTTAGTTTAGGAATGTGATTTAATTTAATTAGGAAGGTGATTGATGAGATTTAATTTGAATATTTTAATTTGGGAAGGTAATTTGATTTGATTTCAACATGTGTTTAATGTGTGAATTTGTTATTTTGGAAGGCTTTGGGCGTGAATTAGGGGGTTTGGGCGTGTGATTGGTCCCTTTTGGTGGGCTTGGTGTGTGGCTTGGTGGTGTATGGGCTCGGTGTGTGGCTTGCGGGGGTTTTGGACCAAGGATAAGTTTTAAAACAGAGGCCTAACAAGCAAACCCGAGGATAAGCAAATGAATTAAATCCAACAAGGTATCAATTTCTGACTTTTCCCTTTCGACGTCCGTTTCCCGCGGCTTCCACAACTTAAAAGGTAGTGCCTCCGTACGATGCTCATCATGGGACTTATATGCAAAAATACAGTGCCTACACTACCCCCTAAGCCTATGACTTTCTAACTATAAAAAAAACTGATATTTTTCTCAGTATATCTTACATATGGGACCATTGCCCAAATTCACTATATAGTTCGTAAAATAATACATGTACGACTAAACCGACAATATCATATATATTATTACTCTATACATGAATACTCAAACACAACTCTGTTATACAAAATATCCGAAACTAGACTATACTTGACTTTACTGAACTTTATTTCTGACATGACCTGGTGAACCGAAACCCTAGTGACTGCCATCAGTATCCATCCTCTCGAGCTCGTCCTCCAAGAAACCTGCAAAATAAAAAATCTCAAAGTAGGGGGTTAGACTGATCGAACGATCTAAGTGAGTGGACGATTTTTAAAATGAAAACTGAAATACTTTATGAAAACTCATGTTTTAGAATTCAAATCGGATCCTTTCTTGAAAACGTTTCTCCCCTGAAAACAGTTCTATTTCTAGAAACCTTTATGAAAATCTTTTCTGAAAGTCTCTTATAAAGTTGTTGTCTCTGAAAATTTTCATTTCTAGGAATTTTTTTCTCTTAAAACTATTTCTAAAATCTATATCTGCAAACTGATCTCTGAAAATTATTTTCTAAAAACCCGATATTTGTCTCTGAAAAACCTGACGCATGGGGGCATTATATATCATCGTCCCCTCATACGTCTAACTAGAGCCAGAAGTGCAAATCCATGACGTTGGGGCGTTATGTATCGTCGTCCCCCAAAGCATGCCACAACCTGTCCTTGAAACTAATGGTCTTGGGACGTTACATATCGCCGTCCCCCAAGCCACTGAACTAGAACTAGGGTGCAGATCTATGCTACCCTCCAAGCTCTGAATCTATGATCTAGGGGAATCTGTCATCCATAGTCATGAACTAGGATCTGGGGGCGTTACGTATCGCTATCCCCCCTAGTACTATACATGTGCACATGTGCTCTCTGTCAATCCCATAATTGAATCAAGTTACATACTGAGATGAGTTTTCAAGTTTTTAAAAACTTCTCTTTCTAAAACATTTATCGGAACATGCTCAATTACAATATAATGCAAAACAAACTTGGCTAATGCCCTAAACTTAGAAAATATAAGTCTGATATTTAAAAAAATCATAAAGTAAAATCAACTTAAGAAAAAGTGTGTCCACTCATAGATTTGGAATTTGGCTGGCGTAAATTTACTACACCGAACAAATTTATGGTTCGTGCGATAACCTTTTTTCTCTTAACTTTCTTCACTCTACAAGCTCTCAATTGTTGCCAAGCCTCTTCTATCTTCTTGTCCTTTATATAATGGGGCTATTTGACTAATTTTCAAACTTTTAAAATGAGAAGCATTAGAATTTTTGAGATAGGTTGATAGTTTTCTAGATAAGTCCACGAATAACTATTCATCTAGATTTTTTATATGTATTTTCAACCTGTTTCTGTTTCGATTTTGAAAAAAAATGTTCAATGCAGAAGTTGTAGGTCTCGATCTTCGCTTTTCAGCGATATAAAATTCATAAAAATTGGAGTTCATATGAGAAATTTATGGCCCAAACACCATAGGCTGTCCAGATTGGAACATCGTACAATTTCATATCGAAATTCCGAGAAATATACCGATTGTCTCCAAGGTCATTTCATGAGGGTATATATATCCATACATAATTTAGGTTATGTGAAACTCGTCTTACAATGTAATAGTAGTCGAGATTACCGATCGTTAAACTTCATCATGGAATAGGGAACCAACTGCTACAAGGTGATGCCATTCGGATTAAAAAATGCAGAGAAGCAACTTACCAGTAGATGAAAACTACCTTATTCCATGATTTGATGCATAATGAGGTATAATTTTATGTTGATGACATGATGGTGAATTCCGAGACTAGAGAAGTCATAGGGTCGCGCTAGAAATGTTCTTACACTAGGTGGACAAGTACAATCTTAGACTTAACGCCAAGAAGTGGATATTTGGGGTCACGTTCGAAACTTTACTGGGGCACATAGTAAGGAAAAAAGGAATAGAAGTGGATCCGAAAAAAATATCAAGGTGATAATGAAGATGTCTGCACCTAAAATTGAGAAAAAAAAATGAGAGCATTCATAGGGAAGATACAGTATATCAGCTAATTTATTGCCAAATTAACCTCAGTATGTGGGCCGATTTTCAAGGTACTGAGGAAGAACCAGCTAGTGAAATGGAACAAGCAGTGCAAAAAAGCCTTCGAAAAAATCAAGTAATACAAGACCAACCCACCAGTTCTAAAGCTGCCAAGACCACGCAAACCTCTAGTTCTATATTTGACTGTAGAGTCTGAAGCTCTGGGGGCGATGTTCATACAAGAAGATGATAATGAAGTAGAGCACGCAGTCTATTACCTCAGTAAGAAAATGTTATTGTATGAAAACTGATACCAAGAGGTGGAGAAAATTTATTTAGCAGTGTTATGGGCCTCTAAAAAACTACGGCACTACTTTCAGTCATACAAAATACAAGTAGTCATGAAATAGAATCCGTTGAGGTACTTGTAGTCGACATCATCCTTGATAAGGAAATTAGGGAGATGGTTAATCTTACTAACTAAATTCGATATTGAATATATCATTAAGAAGGTGATTAAATGGAGAGCTGTGGCGGAATTCTTGGCGCAACAACCAATTGAAGAGGATAAGTTTGAGTTTGAGTTTCTAGATGAGGAAATTAAGGCAATAGCGATTTAGGGCTGGAAAATATATTTTGATGTAGTTGTAAATTATAAAGGCGCGAGAATCATAGTTTATCTGATAAACACCGGGGGAAAAACTTTACCAACGGCCAATAGGCTCACCTTCTCGGTTACCAACAACATAGCTGAATATGAAGCCTGAATTTTTGGGTTGGAAGAACTTATAGCCTTGAGGGTGAGGGATGGTGAGATATATGGTGATTCAAAATTGGTAATCCGACAAATACGATGAGACTGAGAATTGAAGGAAGATAAGGTAAAGCCATATCTCTTTCACCTTAAAGCGTTATTGCAAAATATCACGGGATGTACATCCCAGCATTTGCCTCAGGAAGATAATTAGATGACAGATACCTTGGCTATGTTAGCTTCAATTTGGGAAAATCCAGAAAAGTTGACTATGAAACCACTAGTAGTGACCACATCCAGTAAACCTAGCTATGTATCATGGAGGATAATGGATATTGAGGCCAATGATGGAAAGCCCTGGTACCATGATATTCATAACTTCTTAGACAAGGAAGAATTCATTGATGGGCCTGTAAGAAAGACAAAATAGTAATCTAGAAGCTGGCTCCTCAATTCACGAGCCTAAGATGAGATTTATATAAGAGATAAGCCAATGGAGTACAGCTGAAATGCCTGACGGAAGAGGAGCCCTAAATTTGATGAAAGAAGTCCACGCGGGGGTATGCTGCCATACATGAGCGGGTTGAATCTATCAAGAAAAATCGTGCGACAATGGTTCTATTGGCTTACCAATGAGGCAGTTTGCGCAGAGTCGGTGAAAAGTTATCATGACTGTCAGACTCACGAAAATTTGAGCCATCTACTACCAACAGAACTGTATGGATTATCGTAACATTGGCCCTTCTCAACTTAGGGCATCAATTTGATTGGTGAAATAAACCACAAGCTTCTAACAGTGACAACAATGAGAGCTAAATGGGTGGAAGCCAAATCTTTTTTCAATGTCACCGCCAAGCAAATGGCTAAGTTTATCGCTCAAAATATAGTTTTTGGTATGAGATGTCGCATCATGTAGTGATAGATAACGGAGTTCAGTTTCAAGGAAAGACTAAAGATAGTTGTAAAAGTATAGGATCGGGCACAAGTCTTGGCCCTACAGACCACAAGCTAACGAGGCAGTAGTAGAAGTTGCTAATAAGACTCTGAATAAGATCTTGGCTAAAATGACGGAAACTCACAAGGATTGGCGGATAAGTTACTATTTTCTTCATGGGGATATAGAATTTCGGTGAGAGCAACGACGAGAGTTATGCCTTACTTATTTATGTATGGGATGGAGGTTGTACTCCTGATAGAGATCGAAGTGCAGTCATATGAGTTATGATGGAAGATGATTTGCCTGAACAAGAATATGTTGCAGGGAGATATGAACAGTTAGCATTGTTGGACGAGAAAAGGATGAGAGATCGAAGTGTAGTCATTATTTATAAACATAAAGTTAATTTTATTATAATAAATTATATGTATATATTAATAATTATAATTAATTAAAATAACATTGATAATTAAAATAATATTGAATAAATAAATTATAATTTTAATTAAAACATATTTTTTTTTAATTTTTCAATTTTTAGAATATTTTAATTTATATTTTATCTATATTTTTAAATAAATTTACTAATAAATATTTTATTTGATACAAAAGAGTAATTTTTTCATAAAAACTATATAATTTTACTTTCCACTCAAATTCTTTGTACAAACCAAACAATATAATCAAATTTCATCATTCTCTCCTCTCCTCTCATCTCCCATCCCTTCATTTCTTTCCTTTCTTTTTCCAATCCTCTCTCCTCCTTTATTTCCAACCAAACACTACCTAAGTTTGGATTTTGTTAGGTTTAATTCATAATTCATAATTCATAATTCATAATACAAAATTAATATTTACTAAAAATAACAAATATAATTACAATAATAGTACATAATTTATATAAATTAAATACTCATAAATAATTATTAATTACTAAATAAAATAATTTAAACAATTAAGAAAAAATTTAAAAGGATTACTTATTAAATAAGATTTTTGAAGTATAAAAAATTTGAAAACTAAAAGGATTTTTTTATTAAATAAAAAATTTATAAGTACAGGAAATTTTTTGAAAAATGAGGGTGGCCACACAAGCATAAGTGATCTCCGCCATTAATTCTAAGGATATGACCGAAAATATAGGCTCAATTAAGATTTAATTGTGTCATTAAATGAGCCCTCAAAAAGAATAGAATAAGATTATTAAAAAAAAAAAAAAAAGGCAACCATATCCCTCTAGCAACTTCTAGTCAAATTAGAGTGTGAATAGTTCATTGGAGTTTTCCATTTAACTGAAAAATAAATGAAACAAAAATAAAATGAATAAAAATGAAAAATTGAATTTGATTGGGAAATAAAAGGAATAGAGTAATAAATGTTGCTGCCCAGGATCGAACTGGGGACCTTTAGTGTGTAAGACTAACGTGATAACCACTACACCACAGCAACTTGATGGCAATTCAGTTCAACCTTTGATTTAAATTCTTATCATTTTCACAAATCATCAGATATGGGCTTGTATCTTTGAA
This sequence comes from Zanthoxylum bungeanum, assembly GCA_019454045.1. Classification (NCBI taxonomy): domain Eukaryota; kingdom Viridiplantae; phylum Streptophyta; class Magnoliopsida; order Sapindales; family Rutaceae; genus Zanthoxylum; species Zanthoxylum bungeanum. The sequence goes on from SKCR01046651.1 coordinate 15,996, forward strand.
CTTTATAATTGTCTTCTTGTAATCAAATTAAAAGGATTACTTATTAAATATTAAGGTCACAAAACGAATTAACGAATTGAATTTGTATCGAATCATAAACAAATCGAATCAAAATATGATGGATTCGTATTCGATTCGTTTATTAAACGAATCCTAATATCATGATTCGTATTCGATTCGTTTATTAAACCAATCGAATATTCGTATTTGTTTAGTTATGATATTATTCAATAATATAATTTACCATAATTTATTTACATTAATTTTATATAAATATATATATGAAATATGTAATTAATATATTTACTAAAAATACCTCATCAGATATCGACAATATTATTATTTTTATATAGTAATTAGCCATAATTTCCTTAGTGCAAGCGTATATTTTCTTTTGCTACAAATATTTTTATAATTAACTTAATATAACTTATGATGATTCTGGACTCTCATTATAAATAAATGAGAAATAAGTATAAAATAAAAATTATCAAAAAAATATAAAAAAGAAAAAGAAAAAAAGAAAAGGTAAGTAGATGTTAGAAAATGCATATTGTTTTAATAGGTTGTATTAGCAATAACTCTTGAACGCGAGCTAACAAATAATTTAGAAACAATTCCTTAGTAGGGGTGGCAAAATAAATTAACTAAAGAATCTTAAACGAATCGAATCAAAATATGATGGATCGTATTCAATTCGTTTATTAAACGAATCCTAATATCGAGATTTGTATTCGATTCGTTTATTAAACAAATCGAATGTGAATACTCATTTAATCATAATATTATTCAATAAATAAATTATCATAATTTATTTACATTAATTATTCATAAATATATACATATGAAATACGTAATTAATATATTTACTAAAAATAACTCACAAATATCAATAAAATTATTTTTCTATGGTAACTAGCCATAATTTCTCGATTCTTAATTGAAAAATAACAATAACCAGTAAAAAAATAATAATTAAATGAATCATAAACGAATAAACGAATCAATGAGCTTAAATTTGTATTCGATTTGTTTAATAAACAAATTGAATCGAATTGACTCATTTATTAAAAGAATCTATTTTCTCAAACCTGTATTCGCTTTAAAGCGAATCAAATCAAACGAATAAATAAATCATAATCCAAATTACCACCCCTACTTAGTATAAATGAAAATCTAGTGACACACGACATTCTTGGCAGGTCAAAATATTATCTAAAGGCCTATTAAATTAGCATTTATCATTAGTGACCCAGGATTTGCTTGACTCGTCATAATATTAATTAAGTGCAGTATAAATTAATAACTTTCAATAATCAGTAAAGAAAATAAAGAATTTGGAAGAATTGAGAAAATAAAAAATTAGAAATGGAAGAACATTAATTAATACATATTAAATTATAATTTATTATTGGTGACTCATGACTTGCTTGACAAGTCTAACATTAATGAAAAATTAGTACTCCCTCTGTCCCTTTTTTATAGGCCATATTTTTATTTTTGGAAGTCCCAAATTATAGTCATATTTCCTTATTTGGAAAGAGTTAAAGGAAGAAATTTACTTATATACCCTTATTATTATTATTGGGAGTATAAATATTTGAATTAAAGTGGGATTGCGTATTGTATTAATGAGAGGTATATTAGGAAAATATTATGTTTTAATAATGTTCCCTTATTTTGTTGAAAAATGACCAGCGGCCTATTAAAAAGGGACGGAGTGAGTAACTTTTAATGATTAGAGAAGAAAATAAAGAGTTTGGAGTAGTGTGGAAAAAAATCATATATTGAAAGTTCGAAAAAGTGAAAAAGAGAATTTAATGACGTATGACTTACTTGATATGTTATAATTTTAATTAAAAAATATTAAATGATAATGTATGGTTTGTTACAAATTACTTGCTACACCATTTAACACATCTCATTTGTTATGTTTAAAAAAAAAAAAATCTGAATTTAGAAGGTTATAAATTAATAACTTTTAAAAATTATAAAAACCTAGAACGGGTACAAATTAATAATTTTTAATAATTATGAGAATTTAAAAAAAATACAAATTAATAACTTTCAAAAACGAAAGATTAGAGGTTTAGCCTTCCATCATTAATACACAATATAATATAGAGGAAACTATATAATCAAATTATTATATAGTTTATTGATTTTTATCAATGTAAATAATAATTTGAAATCATTATAACTAAATTTAAATAATCTTAATTATTCAATTTATTTCTTAAGCATTTAATTGAACTATCCAATTATTTCTTATAGTGACTATGAATTAATCAGATGATCAAATGGATTTACAGTTGTGAATTCCAATTATATTGAAATTAATATTTAAACTCTTTAATTAATAATCATATATTATTAACATTGATGTTATTCTACTAAAAAAACTCAAAGTTGAACTCTCATTAGTACAAATAAATGACGTTCATCGATTAAATCATTGTATATGTTTTGATCATCCACATGTATTTCATGATTAGAGTTAGGTTATAAAGTTTGTTACACCTCTAATTATATTGTTCAAGTACCGAACCATATTTAAGGAAAATAATTATCTACTTTTTTATAAGAAGAAATGGATTCCATTTTTATGTTAAATGTTTCCAGCTATATATTGAACTGTTGACGAAAAGGAAGTTCTGAAACAAAAGACAAGATTTATTTATTGCTTCACTGCAAATTGCAATTACTCAAAAGCAAAAGCAAACTGCTCTGTTTAAAGAGCTAAATGCCAAACGACTATAAAGAAAAAAAACTTAGCAACTAACTGAGCCACTAACGCCTATATCTAGCAACTAACTGAGCCACTAACCCATAAGTGCCCAAAGAATAGGACTTGAAACAATATCAATTATTCCACTATAACAGACTCCAATAGACTCGGACAAAACAATAGACTCATCACATAAACAAAGAGACTTAATCAAATAAACCCTCGTGACTCAACATTCCTTCCCTTAAACTGAAAGATTTTCAAACATTCAGTTTAGACAACATTAGTAAAAAATATTCCTGAAACTGGTCATTCCAAAGTGCATTAAACCGAGCAATTTCCGTAGCTTCTGTTAAATATATCACACTATTCTATTCAATTTCATTCTTTCTTTCTGCAAATAAAGGCACTTTGAGGGGTTTAGTAAATATATCAGCAACTTGGTCTTCACTTCTGCAGAAGGTAAGATCAATGATTCCATCATTGACGAGATTTCTCAAGAAGTGATACTTCACATCTATATGTTTACTTCGCCCATGTAAAACAGGATTTTTGGAGAGCTTAATTGTTGAACTACTGTCACAATTAATTGGTGTTGGTCCTTGTTGCTTGAAATAGAGCTCTTCAAGAACTTTTCTCATCCAAATAGCTTGGCAAGCACATGAAGTTGCAGCAATGAACTCAGCTTCGGTTGTTGATAGCGTGACAATTGGTTGTTTCTTTGAAGACCATGAGACAGCTCCTGAACCGATCATAAAGACATAAGAAGTGCTATTTCTATCATCTTGTTCTCCAGCATAATCATTATCAGTAAATCCAATTAAATCTGACTTTTCTCCTTTCTTGTAAAACAACCCATAACCAGCAGTCCCTTGCAAGTATCGAAAGATTCTTTTTGCAGCTAAAAGATGTATCTCCCTTGGGCATTCCATGAACCTGCTAATAAGACTTACATCATGAATTATGTCAGGTCTCGTAGCTGTTAAATATATCAAACTCCCTACAATTTGCTTGTAGAGAGTACTATCAATATTCCTTCCTTCAGGATTTCGAACAAGCTTTAAACCGACTTCAGTAGGTGTCCTAACAGAGTTGCAATTTTTCATTTGAAACCTGTCCAAAATGTCTTGCACATACTTCCTTTGAGAAATAAATATGCCAGCTGTAGATTGCACCACTTCAATGCCCAAAAATAATGCATCATTCCAAGATCAGACATATCAAATTCAACTATCATAGATTGTTTTTAATTTGTCAAACATGGCACTATCATTTCCAGTGAAAATAAGATCATCAACATATAAGCAAACAATGAGCAATTTTCCTCCATCTCCAGTCTTTGTAAAAAGTGTATGCTCATATGGACATTTCTTAAATCCCTCTTTAGAAAAATAAGCATCTATAAGGCTATACCAAGCACGTGGAGCTTGTTTTAGCCCGTACAATGCCTTTTTGAGTTTATAAACCTTATTTTCACTTCCCAACTTCACATAACCAGAAGGTTGATCAATAAATACCTGTTCTTCCAAGTCACCATGTAAAAATGCTGATTTCACATCCAACTGGAAAATAGGCCATGAGTTTTTGTGCTACCAATGCAACCACTAGTCTGATGGTGTCATGTCTTGCAACTGGAGCAAAGACTTCTTTGTAGTCAATGCCAAACTCTTGCTTATAGCCCTTAACGACTAAGCGTGCCTTGTACTTGTCAATTTCTCCATTCTCCTTCAGTTTTGTCTTTTACCCACTTCACACCAATGCACTTTTGCCCTTTCGGAAGCTCTGTCAGCTCCCAAGTGTTGTTTCTTTCAATGGCTGCTAAATCTGCATCCATAGCCTTCTGCCACTTTGATTCCTTGACAGCATCTTTGAAAGCTACAGGATCGCAATCTGAAAAAAGTGCAAAATGTGTAAGTGGGTCTTCAGATGGATCATTCCCAGGTACCTCATAATCAGTCATCCATGCTGGCATTTTTTTAACTCGTTGAGATCGTTTTTCATCAACAACATCAACTCGAGCTGGGCTTGGAAGGTCTTTTGCAATTGGTTGTTCCTCATTCTCAACAGGTTGTCCATTCTCCACGGGCCGTTGCCTTGCATTTTCTCCATCAAAGTCTGCCAGTATTTACTGTTTGACATTGTTTTCTTTCCATGTCCAGAATCTTTCTTCATCAAAAATTACATCACGACTTATGACAATTTTCTTGGTGATAGGATTGTACAATTTGTACGCTTTTGACTGCTCACTAACACCAAGAAAAATGCATTTTCTCCTTTGTCATCAAGTTTTCTTCTCTTTTGATCTGGAATATAGGCATATGCTATACAACCAAAAATTTTGAAATACTCGACAGTTGGTCTACGTCCACTCCAAGCTTCTTGCGGCGTAACATTTTGAACTACAAGGGTGGGACTTCTGTTTAGTACATGAATACTCCAATTGACAGCTTCTGGCTAAAAACTTCTTGGAATCCCACTCCTTGCCAAGATTGACCGCACCATGTTCATGGTTGTAGGATTCTTCCTTTCTGCAACGCCATTCTGCTACGGCGTATAAGCTGTTGTAAGTTGCTTTTGAATTCCATGAGTCTCACAGAAACTTGCAAATTGATGTGAGTTGTATTCACCACCACGATCAGTACGAATAATTTTTATTTGGCTGCCAACTTCTTTTTCAACAAGAACTTTGTAGTTTTTAAAGGCTGTAAGAGCTTCAGACTTTTCCTGTAAAAAATACACCAATGTTTTTCGGCTAAAATCATCAATGAAGGTGATCATGTATCTTTTACCTCTGTTTGAAGGTGGATTTATTGGCCCGCAAAGGTCGGAATGAACCAGCTCCAATTGCTTCTTTGCTCTCCGTGATTTTCCTTGTGGGAATTGATTACGGTGTTGTTTGCTAACATCACATTCTTCGCAAACTTCAGATGAAGCAGTAATTTGAGGAAGACCAGTCACCATATTTTTCTGCTGTAGAGTCTTCAATCCACTAAAACTTAGGTGACCATAGCGAAAATGCCATAGCCATGCTTCATCGTTCATTTTTGCTGAGAAGCATGAATGAGTGATGTTGTATAGATAAAGCGGGAACATACGATTTGCCGTCATGTTAACATGAGCAATTAAGCCTAACTTTGCATCCTGAATTTGACATACTCCACCTTTGATAGAAATCTCGTACCCCTTCTCTTGCAGTTGACCCACACTAAGCAAGTTGGTCTTTAGATCTGGGATAAAAATAACATTAGAGATACTGTGGGTGGAATTTTTGTTTAGTTTGAATAGTTATCCTTCCTTTTCCCATAACAGAAATCGTGGAGTTGTCACCAAACTTAACAGTGTTGCGAAAAGATTCATCCAGGTCAGAGAACGCCTTCTTATCTCCACACATATGGTTTCTGCAGCCAGTGTCTAAATACCATATGTTTGGTTGAGATTCTTCCTTCACATGACATACCATCAAAAGAGACACTTCTTCTTCTTTTTCTACAAAGTTAGTTCTTTCTTCACCTTCTCTATTTAGATTAGTTCGGCATTCAGACTTGTAGTGACCGTACCTATGACATTTGTAGCACTCCACATTGGACTTGTCTGTTGACCGTGATTTATATGTAGTCGAGTAGTTGCCACCTCATCCTCTTCCTCTTCCTTGAAATTGGTTGTCTTGGTGTTGGTGTTGATTGCCACGATCATAGTTTCCTCTGCCTCGACCTCTACCTCGTCATATGTCTCCTCTTGTCACCAAGTGATTTTCTGTTGAGGCCTTCAAAGCTTGCTCCTCTTTCTCCTGCTGGTTAAATTGACGCTTATGAACCAACAAAGAACTTTGTAATTCGTCAATTGAAAGTTCATCAATATCATGAGATTCTTCTATGGAGCAAACAACAAAATTAAATTTTAGTGTCATGGATCGAAGAATCTTCTCTACTATGGTCACTTCATTTGTCTTGTCCCCATGGATCCGCATCTTGTTCACGGTCGCCATTGTTCGAGAGAAATAATCTGTAACTGATTCTCCCGATTTCATTCGAAGTGTTTCGAACTCCGTACGAAGTGCTTGAAGCTGCTGCCTCTTTGCCCTTGCAGAACCTTGGTACTTCTTCTTCATGGAGTCCCAAATATGTTTCGAAGTGTCTTTGCAAAGAATGGTTTCCAAGATTGAGCGATCAATTGCTTGAAAAAGATAATTCTTTGCCTTGAGATCTTTCAACCGCTGCCCTTCTAGCTCCGTTCTTTGTGCTTGTGTCATTGTCGTACTATCTGCTAGTTCTGTAATTCCTTCACAGACGACGTGCCAATACTCCTTAGATCTTAGAAAGTTCTCCATTAACAAGCTCCAATGATCATAATTACCATCAAAGCGAGGAATGGACGGTTGAACAAAGTTGTCGGTGGCCATCGTTCACTGCTGCTGCAAAAATAAAACAAAGTGAAGGAGAAAAGAAATAAAGCTGCTGCAATACGTCCTTTCGTTCTCACAAAACAAAACTCGCCCTGTTTTTGTTCTTTCAACTCACTAGCAGACACCCCACTTTGTTCTTTCTTGTTTTAACCTGGCGCTGATACCAAATGTTGACAAAAAGGAAGTTCTGAAACAAAAGACAAGATTTATTTATTGCTTCACTGCAAATTACAATTACTCAAAAGCAAAAGCAAACTGCTCTGTTTAAATAGCTAAATGCCAAACGACTATCAAGACTCCAATAGACTCGGACAAAACAATAGACTCATCACATAAACAAAGAGACTTAATCAATAAACCCTCGTGACTCAACATGAACTATCCCTCAAAAGTATGAAGTTATTGATTGAAATCCATATCAATCTCACCCATGTAAATCAAAAGACATAATCCAACATTTAGAAGTTCATAAAGCGTTCATGATTGAGATTAATGCATATATGATCATCTTTTAGATAGATATGAATTTCTTTATCTAACAATTTTTTAAGGGAATTCATCTTTATTAGGGTCCGATTATTTATAATCAAATTATACAAGTCACTTCCATTTACATGTCGCTATATTAATGATTTAGGATTGCATCATCGTATCAAATACTGAATATATTACAACTGTAGATAAACCAAAAATAAAATACTCCACTTTGTTTACTCACTATGGACTATTTAAGAGTACTTTTTTTAAACTCAAATCCAATTATATATGTTACATATATAATGAGTTTGAGATTACATAAATTTCTGATATTTAGTAATTTGTAAAATCTAAGCAAACATATAAATGTAAAAACCATATCTTTATTTATTTCAACGTTTACATAATACACGCAGCTCTTAGTGTTAGGGTTGGTGCTCTGAGCGCCAATTTCTTATGTATTTCCCTGTAAATACTTTTGTATATATTTTATTAATGAATAAAATAGACAGTTTCTGTAATATAAATTCTTTTATTATATGGAAAAGACGTAAATGACCATAGAGTGACTGTTTATGATACAGTTGTAAAAGTGTCGCAACTGACATTGAGCGGTATCATAACAGTATCATTCTTTAACTGTCCTAGTCAAGGTTTACAATTACTTGGTCAGTAAGTAAACCCGTTGAGACCGATACGTGTCGTATTGATGAGTGGTATTTATATCACTTATTCCCACTCATTTAACCTAATATTTTGTATAGTTTCTTGAGTTTTGTGAACGTTTTGATGTGTTTTGTTGTTATTTTGCAGATAAATAAAGTTTGGAAAGCATTGGAGGCAATTTGGGGCAAAAACGGACAAAAATGCGTCAACATGGTTATTTTAGTCTTAAGCGCGTCACGACGCCAAGACTTCCGCGTCGCGACGTCTAAAATGCGCCGAACAGTGCTAACGTGCGCCGGGTCCACAAATCAGAATCTGAGAAAAGTTTGACTTTGCTAAAATGCGCCGTGCCACGTGTCACCATCACAGCCGATCTGCTAACATGCGTCGTGCCACGTGTCAGCATCCTACGGTGCCGACAGTCATCATCGCCACGTGTCCACGTGTCATTCCATGTCATCAAGCCACGTCAGCAAGTCAACAAGTCAAATTGCCACGTGTCGTGCCACATCATCATCAGCCAATCAGGAAGTGACACGTGTCGCAATCCTACGGTGCCGACAGTCTCTTTCCCACGTGTCGCCACGTCACCGCCACGTCAGTATCAATTATTGGATATCCTATCCTTATCTGACACGTGGCGGATAAGAATCTCAGCGACCAATCAGAAGCCGCCACGTGTCACAATAATTGAAGCCCACCACTCTGCCACGTGTCACCTTATCAGCTTATCCAGAATCTTCAAACCAGCGAACCAGAGCGTGCAAGTCGACAAATCGGGCGTCGCGACGAAGAGAACCTGGCGTCGCGACGCTGGATCCTACCGAGACCTATAAATTGAGCTCGAGATTTCAAAATTCAGTGCACCTTCCTCTCTCTTAAATTCCTTCTAAAGAGAGAGTTTCTCTCTCTAGATTCTTTAGTTTTTAGTTTTTTTTTTATTTTTATTTTTTTTTGTAAATAATTTTAATTACATTTTGTAATAATAGTAATTTAATTTTTACTTTTTACTTTTTACAGTTTTTACTATTACCATGAGGAGGTAACTTCCCCAGCTAGGGTGAAAGGTAATTCTTTTACTGTTACTATTTAGATTAATCTCCCTTAAAAATAAATATTCACTATTTAAAATATTGACTTAAAAATGATACCGCCAGATTGGTCGGTTGGTAATTCATTTTAATCTGGTTTAAACCTGACTAATAAAGGATACCGCCAGATTGGTCGGTTGGTAATTTAATTTTAGTTCCGCCTTTATGGCTGGTTGGACTTAATTTGACTTAATCAGGATACCGCCTATATGGTCGGTTGGTATTATTATCACAAAGTTATATAATTTTATGGGAGATATCCTAAATTAGTAGTAGTAAAAGTAAATCCTTTTTACCTTAGCATTTTATTTTATTTTACTTTTCAGTTTTACTTTAATGTCTTTTACTTTTCAGTATTTTTACTTTATGTCTTTTACTTTTAAGTTGTTACTAGTCCTAATTATGTGTTAGTTATCTGGGGTTGTGATGAATTCTATATCACCGGTTTATAAGGGGTTATTTTATAGTTTGGGTAATTTAAAGGTTTACTTATTAAGTCTTAAGCTTAATGCTTCTTGTTGTCTGATCACCAATAAGATTGATGTGGTAAATCTAAAATGAACTAGACATAGAGATTTTAGGTTTCAGCCTCAGACTTAATAGCCCACGATCTTCCTTGAGGATAGATAACCCTTTAATAGATTTCCTTACAGGATAGGAATATACCTGTCGGGCGGGGGTAACCATAATTGGAACTTAAACTTAATGAATCCAGATAATTTGGTTGACATAGACATATGGTTCAATTGGGTTAAACTGGGTATTTGCGTCTGACCATCGACAGAGGCTTTTGCATAATTTAGTGTCCCAGGTTAGTAACTGATTTATTACACAAACATAAAAAACCCACTTCATCTTTTAAATGATATTAGAATGATTCACGACCCTAGATCTTTGTGTCTTTTGTTATTTTCCTTAGTATTTTATTTTGTCTTTTTATTTATTTATTTTGCAAAACCACATTCAACAATCAAACAATCATTCTCTTCTCCATTTAATTAGATATTTGTAAATAAATAGATTCAACAATTAATAACAACAGTAGGAATTAAGTCCTCGTGGATCGATATTTTTATACTACTTGAACGATACGTGCGCTTGCGTTATACGTGTGTGTTTACGCCGGTCAAGTTTTTGGCGCCGTTGCCGGGGACTTATATTTTTGAGTTGTTAATTTTGAAACTATCTAATTTACTTGTATCTAATTTTCTTTTTCTTTATCTGTAATTTTTATTTCTTTATTGTATTTTCTGGTGATTGAAAAATGGAACACTACTGGGAGATTGAAAGATTACGAGCTTACAAGAAGATACACCCCCATCTGGGAGCAACAGTCCGGTTTTCTGAGGCCTGTTGTCCAGCCAACAATTATCACTGGATGTCAGAACCAAGCAATACCACATTTATTAAACAAAACGCAACGGGGAGATGTGACATATGTAATGGTAACCACCCTAGAGATTATTGCGATTACAACTATCATCCAGGGTGGCAGAGTTATCAAGATCCTTCATGGTATGATGAGCCATACATTTCACATAACCACATTTTTCATCTTATCCACCACCCTCCTACAATGATCTTCATCAACAATCAGAAGAAGATCAGATGATAAACATGCTCGAAGATATGTTCAAGAAACAAGACGAAAAGTTGGATGCAATGCTTGAAACAAGCCAGAATCAATTGGAAAGTATTCAGAGATAATCAGAATTCATTCAGAGGATGACAGATCAAATGAGACAATTCACAGAAAACCAGGACTACATACCTCAAGAACCAGTTTCAAATGACACTAATGAAGCCTTCAAATACCAATCATTTCACAATGACACTTCAACAGAGGAAGAGGCTGAGCAGTATCAACAACCAGAGGTATCAGTTCAGGAGCCCGAACCGGTAAAGTCTCAATTTGACTTTTATTATTCAGATTCTGACGAGGATGAAGCTGATCTATTTGTACCACTGCACCAACAACGGAGGATCAAACATTCAATCCTCAAAATGAAGATCTTGGAGCATGTTTTACCATGATGTTTGAAGAAGATCTATCTGAACCATCCATTCCAGTCGTATCAGAGGATGAAGACCTAATGTCAGAAACATCTTTGCATCCTCTGGTTGACAATTTTGAAGCATGTATTTCACAGATGACAGATGAAGAGCTGAATACAAAAATTTTAAAATTCATCTGTGAAGAAAAGGTAGAGCAAGAAACAGAGCAAATGGAGGAGCAAATGTCTGACCTTAATAAAGATCCAGAGCATTCAGGAGAAACATCGCTGTTTTGGGAGTACAAATTAAAGATATCAACCAGAAGCTTGACAAATGGAATTTCCATTCCAAGTCAAGCATCATACGAGACCTCCTGATTTTCTTTCTTCTTTGCAGGAACCACTAGAGTAACAAGGAGCAAAAATGTGGCACGAGTACTGAATGAGATAAAACTCTTTTTGCCACTTTACCGTTGGAAGAGGCCCTTCAAAGCAACGCTCACGGGATTGTCTTTAATCGGACATCCAAAACGACATTGAAACCTCCTTAACAGATGAATTTCAGTCACGTCTGGATGAAGACGAAAAATTTAGCGCTAGCAGGGAGGCAACCCATGCAATTTGTTGTAATTTGTTTTCATATTTTGTGTGAACTTTTTAATTTTGTGTGTTATTTTGTAGGGAAAGACACAAACGAAGCATTTTAAGACAGAAGGAATTGTGTTTGGCAATCAAAGATGAGAAACAATTCATTAGCAATGGCTGAATAAGGAATGAAATCTTGAGACACATCCTAATGAATTTATACTAAGCGAGTGGCGTATTGCGTACACAATTCCGTTGCCTTAATTATTGCTTTGATTCGCTTTTCTATTGTAATTATCTTTATTCGTAGACAGGATCCAGACTTTTTGACCTTTCACGATCTATTTTGTTGTTTAGCTAACAATCGTCCTTTGGAAGATATTAGTGCTATTATTACTCACCCTTTTCAGATACTATAAATTCAGCCCGTCATTGCACTTTTGAAGGCATCAAGAGTTGAGAAAGAAATACATAAAAAAAATGGAAGCCACTTCAAGAAGACGAGTTGAAAACATATGTGTGTTTTGCTGTACTAGTATTGGTACTAAACCACAATACATAGAAGCAGCACAGGAATTGGGTCGAGTCTTAGCTGCAAGGAATATGCACTTAATATATGGCGGAGGCAATCTTGGACTAATGGGGATCATTTCAAAGGCTGTACAGGAAGGAGGCAGTCATGTTTTGGGAATCATCCCAAAACCCTGGCAGAGGCAAATCTTATTGGATCATCAAACGGAGAGGAACTGATCGTGCCAGGTATGTCTGAACGATTGGTAGAAATGATTAACCGTGCTGATGCTTTATCGCTTTGCCAGGTGGCTTGGGTACACTTGAGGAAATTTTTATAGTTCTATCTTGGGCGAACCTAAACATACACCAGATCCACTTGGACTGTTTAATGTTGATGGATTTTATGATTTTCTTTGTGTGTTTCTTGATGATGTTAGGAGAAATGGGTTCGTGTCAAAACCTGTGAAAGAACTCCTCTTCACTGCCAGAACTGCTCCGGATCTAATAGACCAACTCATAGCCTATGAACCACAAGTTGACCCTATCCTTTCAAAGATAATTGGTCCGAGGACGATCGTGGTAAGAGGCGTCGAATTAATCTGGATCTTAACCTTTAATTTCCTGTAGATTTTCAGCTAACCAGGTACGACCTCTTAACTCTCCTATTATTGTTCAAGACATTGGGGACAATGTCTCATTTAGGTTTGGGGGAGGGAATTAGTTGATCAGTACCTTGTTTTTAGTTTGTGTGTTATTTTTATTTTTAGTCCAAAATTTTCGAAAAATACAAAAAAATTTGAAAAATTTTCAAAAAATTACAAAAATATTTGTGTTTTTAATTTGACTAAAAAGTGAAATTGTAAGAGATAGCCGAGTAAGAGTTTTCCACTCCTGATACGTATCTCAAGCCTATTTTCGAAACAAGTTAATTTTTGTTTATTTCATTTTGAATTATTTAATTTGTGAATTCTCCTTAAAACGGACTAAAATGGATTTTCATATGCTCAGTTGACAGGTATTATCAACATATATAGTAACATACGGACATGAGCTAAAAATTGAAAAGTTTGTAATATTCAGTGCTCTAGTTTAATTGGAGGAAGCATCTCAAAAAGCAATGGAGTAAAAAAAAAAGTATGAGATCCGAGTTATTAAGTCTGTAAGGGTGTTTTAACACCTAGTGCCCTAAAACCAACTGGTTTGGGAGTCACTGGCCCAAAGCTCGTTACATGGATCAAAGATGCTGCAAAAATATATATATCTGAAGTCTGGTAATTAAGTCCGTAGGGGTGTCTTAACACCTGGTGCCCTAAAGCCAACTGGTTTGGGAGCCACCGACCCAACACTCGCTACATAGATGGAAGATATTGTATATAAATAAAAATAGAAAAAGAAAAAATCAAAGAAAAAATCAGAAAAATGAGAAAAATTATTCCATTGCTATAAAAAAGGTGTGAATCTGATAGAACTTTAGGACAAAAATATTACTCTCTTATCAACTGCACTTATGACTATTGTGGGCAAAAAATGAGTTGATTAATATTTTGTTGGCTGTGTATATGAAGAATGGTAAAAATAATCGGAGAATTTACTTATTCAGTAATTTAAAATAAAACAAAACAACTAGTAACTTGGAGTAAAAGTTTCACCTGATTAGTCACTAACATCTTTATTCTCTTTTCGCTGTCTTTTTTGCTTTTGTGTGCATTAGTTTTAACTAACTTTTTACTTTTGTAAAAACGTTTGTGGTATCGTTGATGTAAGCCCTCACGAGACTACAACTCGTCCACTAGGGACACCTAGGGGTTAAGGCTTGTTGCATACGTTAATGCAATCGTGATCCCTACGAAAGTGGCTTAGTTAAATTTTAATTATGTTATTTTATTTTATGTTTTGCTCGAGGACTAGCAAAATGTTAGGTTTGGGGTGTGATGAGTGGTATTTATATCACTTATTCCCACTCATTTAACCTAATATTTTGTATAGTTTCTTGAGTTTTGTAAACGTTTTGATGTGTTTTGTTGTTATTTTGCAGATAAAAAAGTTTGGAAAGCATTGGAGGCAATTTGGGGCAAAAACGGACAAAATTCGTCAACAGGGTTATTTTAGTCTTAAGCGCGTCGCGACGCGAGACTTCCGCGTCGCGACGTCTAAAATGCGCCGAACAGTGCTAACGTGCGCCGGGTCCACAAATCAGAATCTGAGAAAAGTTTGACTTTGCTAAAATGCGCCGTGCCACGTGTCACCATCACAGCCGATCTGCTAACATGCGTCGTGCCACGTGTCAGCATCCTACGGTGCCCACAGTCATCATCGCCACGTGTTCCACGTGTCATTCCATGTCATCAGCCACGTCAGCAAGTCAACAAGTCAAATTGCCACGTGTCGTGCCACATCATCATCAGCCAATCAGGAAGTGACACGTGTCGCAATCCTACGGTGCCGACAGTCTCTTTCCCACGTGTCGCCACGTCACCGCCACGTCAGCATCAATTATTGGATATCCTATCCTTATCTGACACGTGGCGGATAAGAATCTCAGCGACCAATCAGAAGCCGCCACGTGTCACAATAATTGAAGCCCAACCACTCTGCCACGTGTCACCTTATCAGCTTATCCAGAATCTTCAAACCAGCGAACCAGAGCGTGCCACGTCGACAAATCGGGCGTCGCGACGATGAGAACCTGGCATCACGACGCTGGATCCTACCGAGGCCTATAAATTGAGCTCGAGATTTCAGAATTCAGTGCATCTTCCTCTCTCTTAAATTCATTCTAAAGAGAGAGTTTCTCTCTCTAGATTCTTTAGTTTTTAGTTTTTTTATTTTTAGTTTTTAGTTTTGTAAATAATTTTAATTACATTTTGTAGTAATAGTAATTTAATTTTTACTTTTTACTTTTTACAGTTTTTACTATTTACCATGAGGAGGTAACTTCCCCAGCTAGGGTGAAAGGTAATTCTTTTACTGTTACTATTTAGATTAATCTCCCTTAAAAATAATATATTCACTATTCAAAATATTGACTTAAAAAGGATACCGCCAGATTGGTCGGTTGGTAATTCATTTTAATCTGGTTTAAACCTGACTAATAAGGGATACCGCCAGATTGGTCGGTTGGTAATTTAATTTTAGTTCCGCTTTTATGGCTGGTTGGACTTAATTTGACTTAATCAGGATACCGCCTATATGGTCGGTTGGTATTATTATCACAAGTTTATATATTATTTTATGGGAGATATCTAAATTAGTAGTACTAAAAGTAATTCATTTTACCTTAGCATTTTATTTTATTTTAATTTTCAGTTTTACTTTATGTCTTTTACTTTTCAGTATTTTTACTTTATGTCTTTTACTTTTAAGTTGTTACTAGTCCTAGTTATGTGTTAGTTATCTGGGGTTGTGATGAATTCTAATATCACCGGTTTATAAGGGGTTATTTTATAGTTTGGGTAATTTAAATGTTTACTTATTAAGTCTTAAGCTTAATGTTTCTTGTTGTCTGATCACCAATAAGATTGATGTGGTAAATCTAAAATGAACTAGACATAGAGATTTTAGGTTTCAGCCTCAGACTTAATAGCCCACGATCTTCCTTGAGGATAGATAACCCTTTAATAGATTTCCTTACAGGATAGGAATATACCTGTCGGGCAGGGGTAACCATAATTGGAACTTAAACTTAATGAATCCAGATAATTTGGTTGACATAGACATATGGTTCAATTGGGTTAAACTGGGTATTTGCGTCTGACCATCGACAGAGGCTTTTGCATAATTTAGTGTCCCAGGTTAGTAAACTGATTTATTACACAAACATAAAATAACCACTTCATCTTTTAAATGATATTAGAATGATTCACGACCCTAGATCTTTGTGTCTTTTGTTATTTTCCTTAGTATTTTATTTTGTCTTTTTATTTATTTATTTTGCAAAACCACATTCAATCAATCAAACAATCATTCTCTTCTCCATTTAATTAGATATTTGTAAATAAATAGATTCAACAATTAATAACAACAGTAGGAATTAAGTCCTCGTGGGATCGATATTTTTATACTACTTGAACGATACGTGCGCTTGCGTTATACGTGTGTGTTTACGCCGGTCACGTATATTGGAATGTTGGATTCTAATGGTTTCTCAATGAACCATGAGTCTTAGGAGACTCGTATTAACACGTAGGTGTTTATATCGGATAAACATTGAACGACTCGTCGAAGATTCTTAATAGATGGTACACCAACGTCAATAAAAATCTTCTCGGGTTGAGTGAGCATAGTGATCCTCCGACTTGAGGTACCACTGTGGATATATGAGGTATCCTCCACACTTTGATGGCAGTCACGTCACTGATCTATTTAGATCAGACCTCCGCATGTTCGTTGGGTGTGGACTGATCCTCATGATATCCTGTGCGTATCAAGATAGGATCCGTCAGTTCTGTGTACAGAGTATAGATATCCATTTTGGGATTAGCGATCTATTAAATCAATGGGCCTGTGGTACATTGTGGAAATCAGTTATAAGTGTTATTTAAGAGATTACTAATAAAATCGTCGACATGATTATACCTAAAGAGATTTGACGTTTATATCTATATCTCTGAGATAATCCGGATACCTGTGACGGAAGGAGTATACGTATGCAGTGACCTCAACCTGTATGGTTCAGAGATTTTATCCGTGTTCGTCATAATTTACGGGTGGGTAGATTATGGACACGAAATTAGATTTCGTGACAGATTGCTTGAACCTAGAGAGTCTCACTAATGAGATATACTCGTTGGGCACTAGGGTAACTTTTATAAATAATACTGATTATTTATAAGTCGTTTAACGTTAAACGAAGATACACGCTTTAGAGATCTTTTGGACATTTATTAAATGTCGAATTGTAATATTTGACATTTATAATTAATATATGTATTTTGATTATTTAATGTAAATATAATACATATATTTTGAGATATTTGTATTTAATTATTTATTTATTCAATTGTTGAATAATTAAATTAATTAAATATTTAATATCCATTTACTTATTAAGATAATATATTTGGCAAGTTTTAATTGGAAATTGTAGCCAATTTTGATTGGTTACACTTGGAATGATTTAATTGGGTATTTTTGGATAAACATCAAATTTTTGGATGTTTTATTACCACAAAAATTGATTAAATCAATTTCTAATTAATTAAACAAATTAAAAAAAAATGTGGC
The DNA here is from genome assembly GCA_019454045.1 of Zanthoxylum bungeanum. Taxonomy (NCBI): domain Eukaryota; kingdom Viridiplantae; phylum Streptophyta; class Magnoliopsida; order Sapindales; family Rutaceae; genus Zanthoxylum; species Zanthoxylum bungeanum. The sequence continues at coordinate 33,675 of SKCR01046651.1, forward strand.
TTATAATAATTCCCCAAAAATCGGTAATTTAGGGGAAATTATTTATGCCATTTTTTGTTTTTTGTTTTTTTTTGTTTTTCATTCTATCAACCCTAAAATCAAATACAAAAGAGAGAAAGAGAAGAAAAGAAGAAAAAAGAAGAAAAAGCTTACTATTTTTGGAAATTTGATAAGGAATTTCACATTTTTTCCTTCTTGAAAATGGTTTCTATGATCATAAGCTTCAATATGATTAGCTTAGTTTTTCCTCTACTTTCTTATGGTTGAGTTTTGATGATTGGGGTGCTTGAATGAAGATGAAAGCATGTATATTATTTTAGAATGCTTGAAAATGGTTTATTAAGCTTTCTTTTGCCATTTTGATGGCAACTTGTCATTCTAGAGTTTATTAGCCACTCATGTTAGACCTAGAATTGTTCTTGAGGTATTTCATGTTGGTGAGACTCAATTGGTGTTGTAAGAATTGAATTAAAGCTTGAATTGGATTAATTTGGTGTTAATTTGGTTAATTTGTAAAATTGTAAAATTAAGGTTTCCAACCTTCACCAAATTTGAGGCTTTTCATATACGTGATGAGTTTTGATGTATATTTGATGTATATTAATTTTGGGAATTTTTGGATTTGATATTGGCATGTTTTGAACATAAAGGACCAAATTGCAAATTCTTGAAAATTGAGGGACCATTCGGCAATTAGGGAAAAATATGTTTCTTTGAATTTCAAACTGAATTTTCATGTATTAGACATGAATAAATCATTTTGGAATTGATTTGGAATCAATTAGAATTGTATTTGACAATTTTGGAATAAAATTATTAAAATTCAAAGTTTTGGGGTAAAACGGTAATTACCCAAAAATTTGATTTTTGGGTAAAATTTCAGTTTTTGAGTATTGAGTAATTGAAATAAATTAGTTTATTTTAATTACCCTAGAAAAATAATTGAAATCGGAAAATTTTGATTTTTCGCCATCCGCTGCGTTTACCCGAATTACTGCCCAAAACCCCAACACTTAGAACATGAGACCTTAACAAGAAATCCCTTGGGAGCACTTCCAACATTGTATAAAACCAATATATATATATATATGAGCGAAATGGGCCTATAATGCTGGCGACCACGGCATTGTTGGGCTCGCAGTCTATAGAGAGTACGAATAACCCATGTGAGACTACTCGAAGTATAAAGGAGTTGCCACCCAGTATAAGACAATGAGAATGATTTAAAGCGCCACTAAATCCCTCACAAGATCCGAACTTAAACTCGTTTGGGTTCGAAATAGTCTCTTACTCATGCCAGTATAATATTCAGGTTTAAAATAGGCAAAGTCATGTCTTATTATGCATAATCATGTAATGACAGTTTAAGCATACGATTGTGCAATCATTAATAATAAAGAAAAATAATGAAGCAAATTGACAAAGATAAACTTCCAGAAGCGATACAATACTAATTAAATAGAACAAAATACATATACCAATTTTTTTTTATTTCATTGATGTTTGGCTAGACATAGTGTATATTTGGCCTGACATTCCTTATAAATCACAATAATAGATGATACATCAACACATGTAACAACATTAATAACTAAACATTAATGGCATAACAATATTAAAACAATAAAAAAATAATAATCAAACATAATAGAACACATTTCTCGCTGAAGCTTGGCCGGATATTCTTTGTGTAATACATGTCCAGCCTGACTTTATACAAGTCTGGCCGGATATTCATCGTGATACAAGAACATGCACTGTGCATAAACATGCATAACTCGCAGGAATAATAAAATAGAAATAAAAACTATAAAGCTAGGCAATAATAACAAAACTGTAAATAAACAAGACATGGATATCATGATATAATTTCACACAGAGGATGTCCGCCCGAATATGTCATAAGTTTGGCTGGACATCCTTTGTGAACTAGACGTATAATTATTTCCCAGAGGTACATGAAGTTACATCCCGAGTACAGACTATACTACCGTCCATTCAGAATTGACTATAAAATTTATGTCGGAGTTTCCATTATATATACCAAAGGAAAATCATAATGACTGGATACGAGCAGTGATATGGATGGATATCTGACCAGATATTCTTTATGACTTATATATATACGACCTGACATATATCAAGTTTGACCAGATATACTGCGTCAAGACAAAAATAGTTTCGCAGAAATTAAAACTTAGGGAGCTGATGAGTGGTATTTATATCACTATTTCCCACTCATTTAACTTAATATTTTGTATAGTTTCTTGAGTTTTATGAACGTTTTGATGTATTTTGTGTTATTTTGCAGATAAATAAAGTTTCAGGACATTCTGGAGGTGTTTTGGGGCAAATTGGACAAAATTGGACAAAAAGGGCAAAATCGTCATTTCAGCGTCGCGCCGCCCAGACCTTCAGCGTCGCGACGCCCAGCGTGCGCCGAATCTGCTAACATGCGCCGGGTCCACAAAATCAGAATCTGAGAAAAGTTGACTTTGCTAACGTGCGCCGTGCCACGTGTCACCATCACAACGGAGATGCTAAAATGCGCCGTGCCACGTGTCGAAATCTTATTGCTTGGACGGCCACCGCCCCACGTGTCATCCTACGTGTCGCCACATCATCGTCCACATCAGCAGCCACGTCAGCAAGTCAACCGAGTCAACATGACACGTCATCATCAGCCAATCACAGCGCGACATGTGTCAACCTCTCATTCGTCTGACGGCCGCCGCCCCACGTGTCGCCACGTCCCCTTCCACATCATCAAAGTGACGCAAGCAATGACGTCATGAACAGTTGACACGTCATCGTGACGTAAGCAATGACGTCATGAACAGTGCCACGTCATCGGATAAGATTCTGAGCCGACCAACCAGTGCATGACACGTGTCCTACTGTACCCAGCGTCGCGACGCTAGTGCAATTTGGGCGTCGCGACGCTGGAGGCTTATCCGAGCCTATAAATAGAGATCAAGATTTCAGTTTTCATTACACCTTTCTCTCTCTTTTTTTAGTTCTAAATTGAGAGCTTCTCTCTCTAGAATATTTTAGTTTAAGTTTTGTAAATATTTTTAATTACTTTTTAATAGTAATAGTAATTTTACTTTCTTTCTTACTTTTTACAGTTTTTACTATTTACAGTTTTTACTTTTTACTTTTTTACTATGTGTAGGTAACTTTTCACCGCTAAGGTAAAAAGGTAATTCTTTTACTATTGCTATTTAGATTAATCTCCCTAAAAATAATATATTTACTATTTAAACCTGACTTAAAAAGGATACCGCCAGATTGGTCGGTTGGTAATAAAATTCTTATTCCGCCTTTATGGCTGGTTATTTTGGTTCCGCCTTTATGGCTGGTTATTTTGGTTCCGCCTTTATGGCTGGTTATTTTGGTTCCGCCTTTATGGCTGGTTAATTATAATATCAAGTTATATATTATTTTAATGAGAGATATCTAAATAGTAAATAGTAGAAGTAATTCATTTTTCCTTAGCATTTTATTTTATTTTATTTTATTTTATTTTTCAACTTTTATTTTATGTCTTTTTATTTTATGTCTTTACTAGTCCTAACTATGTGTTGTAACTAAGTTAGTATTCTAGGTTGTGATGATTTCTAATATCACTGTATTAAAAAAGGGTTAGATTATAGTTGGGGTAATTAAAAGAGTTATTTGTTGAGTCATAATCTTAATGCTTTTTATTAACCGATCACTAATAAAATTGATTAGGTAAACTTAAAATGAACTAGACATATGGATTTTAAGTTTAAGACCTTAGTCTCAACAACCCACGATCTTCCTTAAGGATAGATAACCCTTTAATAGATTTCCTTACAGGATAGGAATATACCTGTCGGGCGGGGGTAGTCATAATTGGAACTCAATCTTAATGAATCTATGTAATTTAATTGACATAGACATATGGTTCAATTGGATTATACTAGGTATTTGTAAATGATCATTCGGAAGAGGCTTTTACATAATTTAGTGTTCCAGATTAATAATTCAATAATTTACCTAACTATGGTTTAACTACTTCATCTTTTAAATGATATTAGAATGATTCACAACCCTAGATTTTTGTGTCTTTTGTATTTTCCTTAGTATTTTCTTTTATCTTTTTATTTATTTTATTTAGCAACGCCACTTACAATCAAATCAATCAAGCAATCAATTCCCTTCTCCCTATAATTAGATATCTGTAAATAAATAGTATCAACAATTAATAACAACAGTAGGAATTAAGTCCTCGTGGGATCGATATTTTTATACTACTTGAACGATACGTGCGCTTGCGTTATACGTGTGTGTTTACGCCGGTCAAGTTTTTGGCGCCGTTGCCGGGGACTTATTTTTCTTGAGTTGTTAATTTTGAAACTATCAAATTTACTTATATCTAATTTTCTTTCTTTTATTTTGTAATTTTTATTTCTTTTGTTTTCAGGTGATTAACAAATGGAACACTATTGGGAAATTGAGAAATCACGAGCCTTACAAGAAGATACACCCCAAATCTGGGAGCAACAGTCCAGTTTTCTGAGGCCTGTTGTTCAGCCCAACGAATATCACTGGATGCCAGAACCAAGCAATACCACATTTGTTCAACAGAATGAAATGGGAAGATGTGTAATTTGTGATGGTAACCACCCAAGCGATCAATGTATTTACCTTTCAGAGTGGCAGAATTTTTGGAAACAACCAAGGTACGTAGAATCATCACATTTTTCATCTTATCCACCATCTTTCTTTGATTCTTATCAAGAACCAGAACCATCCGAGGAAGATCAATTGATTCACATGTTCAAAGAACAAGAAGCTCGATTTGATGCACAAATTCAGAGTAACGCAGAATCCATACAAAGAATGACAGATCAGATCAGACAATTAACAGAAAACCAGGACATCATACCTCAAGAACCAGTTTCAGATGACACTGATGAAGCCTTCGAGAACCCAGAAATCCACGATGACACCTTAACAAAGGAGGAGGCTGAGGAGAATCAAGAACCAGAGGTATCAGTTCAGGAACCCGAACCGGCAAAGTCTCGATTTGATTTCTATTTTTCAGATTCTGACGAGGATGAAACTGAGCTGTTTGTGCCAACTGCATCAAAAATTGAGGATGGAATTCTGTATCCTCAAAATGAAGATCTAGGAGATTCCATTGCACAAATTTTTGAAGAAGATCTACCTGAGCCAATCATTTCAACCAGATCAGAGGATGAAGACCTAAAATCTGACATTTCTTTTCATCCTCAGGTTGTCAATTTTGAAGCATGCATTTCACAATGACAGATGAAGAACTCAATGCAGAAATCTTAAAACTCATCTGTGAAGAAAAGGTGGAGCAAAAAGCAGAGCAAATGAAGGAGCAAATGTCTGACCAAATTGAAAATCCAGAGCATTCAGGAGAAACACATCGTTGTATCGGGGAGTACAAATCAGAGATATCACCAGAAGCTTGACAGAATGGAACTTCCATTCCAAGTCAAGCACCATACGAGACCTCCTGATTTTCTTTCTTTTTTTGCAGGAACTACTGGAGTAACAAAGATCAAAAAGGTGGCACGAGCACTGAATGAGAACAAATTCTTTTTACCACTTTACCGTTGGAAGAGACCCTTCAAAAGCAACGCTCACGGGATTGTCTTTGATCGGAAATCCAAAACGACGATAAAAACCGCCTTAACATAGATTTCAGTCACGTCTGGCTGAAGACGAAAAATTTAGCGCTAGCTGGGAGGCAACCCATTTAACCAGGTATGATCTTCTAAACTCTTCTTTTACTGTTTAAAGACATTGGGGACAATGTCTCATTTAGGTTTGGGGGTGAGGAATAGTTAATAGTACTTGTTTGTATTGTGTTTTTATTTTTAGTCAAAATTTTTCGAAAAATACAAAAAAAATTAAAAAATTAATAAAAACAAAGGGCATATTTAAAGCTAGGTGATGGTTTGGTGTCTTCCTTCACTCACTACCTTTTATAAGGAAAAGCTGTGGAGGCACCTAGATAATCATTCACTTGTAGCATGTTGTGACAGACTAGTTTGGAGGACTCGTTGTTTATTCCTGACAACAAGCGATAAGAGCCTAAGGGGCTAGGGTACTTAAGTGAGCCTCGCTCCACATTCCCTATGGGGAATCTACAACGGGAAGTCCATTCGACAGTTAGTCACACACCATAAACTGAGCCTTTGATTAAACTTTAAACTTTAAAAAAAAAAAACATGTAAATTATAGTTTTATGACTAGTAGAAATATGTGGTTGTTATGTTAACTAAAAAGATGAAATTGGTAAGAAATAGCTGTGTAAGGAATTCTCACTCCTGAGACGTATTTCAAACCTAATTCAAAACAGTTAATTTTTGTTTATTCACTTTTGAATTATTAATCTGTAAATTCTCCATAAAACTGACTAAATGAATCTTCATATACTTAGTTAGCAGATATTATCAACATACATGGTAACATACAGACATAGGATAAAATTGAAAAGTTTGTAATATTTAGTGCTCTAGTTTAATTAGAGGAAACATCTCAAAAAGTGATGGAATAAAAAAAAAAAAAAAAAAACAAACAAACAAACAATTACATCTGAGATCCGAGTTATTAAGTCTGTAAGGGTATTTTAATACCTAGTGCCCTAAAACCAACTGGTTTGGGAGTCATTGGCCCAAAGCTCGTTACATGGATCAAAAATGATGAAAAATTTATATATATGATTGTATATCTGAAGTCTGAGTAATTAAGTCCTTAGGGTGTCTTAACACCTGATGCCCTAAAGCCAACTGGTTTGGGAGTCACCGACCGATAAAGCTCGCTACATAGATGGAAGATATTGTATATAAATAAAAAATAGAGAAAAAAAAAATCAGAAAAAATCAGAAAAATTATTCCATTGCTACAAAAAGATGTGAAATCTGATAGAACTTTAGGACAAAATATTACTCTCTTATCAACTGCACTTATGACTGTTGTGGGCAAAAATGAGTTGTTTAATATTATGTTGACTGTGTATATGGAGAATGATAAAAATAATCGGAGAATTTACTTATTCAGTATTTAGAATGAAACAAAACAACTAGTAACTTGGATTAGAATTTCACCTGATTAGTCACTAACATCTTTATTCTCTTTTTCGCTTGTCTTTTTGCTTTTGTGTGCATTAGTTTTCACTACCTTTTTACTTTTATAAAATGTTTGTGGGTATCATTGCTGTAAACCTTCACGAGACTACAACTCGTCCACTAGGGACACCTAGGGGTTTAAAGGCTTGTTGCATACGCTAAATGCAATCGTGATCCCTAGGAAAGTGGCTTAGTTAAATTTTATTCTGTTATTTTATTCTGTATTTTGCTCGAGGACTAGCAAAATGTTAGGTTTGGGGGTGTGATGAGTGGTATTTATATCACTATTTCCCACTCATTTAACTTAATATTTTGTATAGTTTCTTGAGTTTTATGAA
>SKCR01046652.1:0-41073 GCA_019454045.1 Zanthoxylum bungeanum
CTGTGACCCACATCCTCGAAGTCATCTGTGGCATCCTTACCTGGAAAATGCAGCAGATTCAAACCTAAAGTGTCTAACCTGTAGGTGCGATATAAATTTAAAGATATAACTAAGCAGCTAGCTGTTGAATCATATTTAAGCCTAGGATATACCTGTTGCGGACAGCAAAACTTCGTCACCACCAGGATGGTCTTCCAAGAATTTTGTCACATCATAAACCTGTTCAAAGAATTAGATCGGTTAAAAGATGAAGTGAAAAGAATTAGATGGATAAACACAAAGCTAGAAACACCACCCAAGTTTTGAAACCACATAAGCCCCGAAACTTTTTAGGGTTAACTCTTTTATTGTTTGAACTTCGAAAGCACAAAAATAGCCACACACGGCCGCACGATTAGCTGCTGCCAGTGCCACCACCTGCTGTTGTCAGTGTCACCACTAGCTCATCATCACCATCCGCTGCTGAACGACCACTGACTGCTGGAAGCCTGCAAGGGATTTGTAAGTTGTCTTGATTTGTTATTTATTTGCCACACTTGTTTATCTTGCTTTACCTTTGCGCTTATGTGCTCTTATCTTGCTTTTGTGATACCCTTGCGATTCCATTTTTTCTTCTTTATTTTCACGTCAGAAAAAATATGCCCTGATTTTGTTTTCGATTTTGATCAACGAGAGGCAGTGTTTTATAGATATGCGAAGTGCGAAGGTATTTACCCTTGGGGTCTTGCAGGCTTGCTAATTGCTATGTTTTATGTATCTTTTATTTATTTTATGAATGGAATTTAAATGTGGATTTCAGTGATTTTTATGAGATTTCAACCTAGATGCTTCATGGGTTTAAGTCCAAAGGGACGTGGCCTGATAGCAGTGGCGGAGCCACTTGGTGCCCAGTGGGGGCAGTTGCCCTCACTGGGCACCACTAATTTATTTAATTTTTTATAAATTATATATATATATTAGAAAATATAAATAATTAAATACTATCCATAAATACATTATTTATTAATTTTTTGAGTTGTATTTTTTTAATATAATATGTAGGCTCAAACCCAAATTAGTTAAAAAAATTCAAATACATTTGTGCATCAATCTTATTTCTTAAACATATCTAAAATAATTATATTTAATTTGCATGTGTATAGATAATTGACTATTTTTCATTTTAAATCCACTCATTTATGTGTTTTTCCATTTGCAAAAGAATAGATATTCCATTACATTTAAATAAAAATAACTATATTTATACTTAGGTTTGCTTATTGATCTTCTAATTTATTGATATATTTGTAGTGATTCTTTTACTAAACCACATCGTGTATATTTATTATGTATAAAATATTCACATATTAATATAAATATAATTATTTTGTATATATTTAGTTGTTCAAAACACAAATATTGCGTTTTAGCACTAGGCTTTTAATAATTAAATTAAAAAAGTAGTTAAATCTACAATAAATTAGCGGAAATTTAGTATATAATAGACTAAATAAACTTAAAATATATAATTTTATAATAAAATTTTTACTTAAATTTTTAGGGTAAATTGATATTTTTAGAAATTATGGATAAAAATATAATTCTGAAAATTTTGGGTTAATTGATAAGTTAAAAAACTATGGGCTATTTCATAATTTTCAAAAGTATAGGGATCATTTTGTAATTTCAAAAAATATGTATGAATTCATTATATATTATTTTGGTAAGGAAAAAATTTCGCCCCACTGACTGAAATTTCTGGATACACCACTGCCCGATAGTATATGGTTTAAAGTCTGACCTTCAGGTCTTGGATTCGATTCCAGAAAATGTATTTCTTGTCAGAGTCTGGGACAACCAATGGTTTTATCTGCTCAATTTAAACTAAACTCGGAAGAGAAAGTTTGACGTTGGGATTTCCAATGGGTTTATGGATTTAAAGCCAGGGCACTTCAATTCTGAAAACTCACAAACATGTGGAAGCAACATCAATATTCTCGACTACCCATATTTGGCAGAAGTAAAATACTTGCTATGTACATGATAATGGAACAAGATAGATGACATTAGGCAAAACATTGAAAAGGAAGTCATGAACCTTGGACCACCAGGAAACTTTAGAAGATAATCTGACGTAGGGCATGGAGGAGAAAGAACAGAGCTTACAGCAGGAGAAAGCGCTGAATTTACTCCACAAAAGACAAAACATAAATTACGTGAGGTCTCCAAGGGGCGTGACTTGGTGGTGTAGGATTCATGATTTTACCTTGAGGTATTGAGTTCGAATTCAGAAAGTGTGTTTCTTGTAAGAGTCGGGAACAACCAGAGATTTTCATCTTAAGCCCGGAAAGGGTGATTTTGCGGTGTTTTTCCAACGATTTCAAAAAAAATAAAAATAAAAATAAAAAAATAAAAGAAATAAAGTCCATGAGAGCATCATAAACATAAAGGAAACCAAAATTTACTCCATGAGAGCATCTGAAATAAGAGAAACCAAATTTAGGAAGGCTAAATTTGACCCAACTAAGGGATCGGACTTCAATGAGTAATATCCAATATCTTTAGAAATAAAATATTTCCTAAGATAAATAGTAAATAAGGTATTTCCTACAATAGATTAAAAAAAAAAAATTAAGTTTTTTAATCTGCATCATAAGTGGAGACAAAATACAATTCTAACCATAACCAGTAGTCCAGTATCACAAAACAACATCAAGCCATTTTAAAAAGGTTTATTGAATAATCTGCGTATTTGAGTTCATTTTTAAGAATATAAATACATAAATTAACATTCAAATTTCCTTAAAAATTGAATAACCGCGTACTTCAGTTTGAGTATGAAGGATATTTATTCATTGAACTTTGAATTTATTGGCTCAGTTTTATGAATAATTTCCAAAAGAGAAAAACTTGGCTATATCCAAAAGACGTTGAGCATTTGTAATATACATTAACCGTTCAAATAAGAATCATATTTCTATATATTAAAAAAAAAAAAAACCTGAAAGGAACTAAACTTGCAACATTAGCTTGAAATTTGAACAAGTCATGTATACTCAGATGTTTATGGTGCGAGTTATTTTCACAATAGTTTAGATCTAAATTAAAAACGTAAAAGAAAAGCTAGGAAGTATGAACCAAAAAATAACCCAACAAAACAAAAGGCAAAAGACACAAAAATGAGACAATAATCTACTTCAAATTAACACAGACTTTTTACATTATGAGACATGACTCCAAATAAATACTTCTAATGAGATTCAAAACTTAAACCTTACATACAGAAAATCAATTAAGCTCAATATCTTTATCACTGAGTCAACCCCTTTTATCAAGTAATAATGCAAATATTACTTTTAATAAAATTGAAACGAATGTCTAAATTTGTGGGGAAAAAAAACACCATAAACAGAAAAATGCCAATTTTGACAGTACCCCGATAGTCCAATCACTCAAAATTAATCAACTTGATCCTACATAAAGCACAAGATATAATTAGGCCAGAAACCACCTCAAAAAATCAAATATAAATCTAAAATGAACTTAACTCTCAAATAGGTCCAAGGATTGAAACGCATAAATTCAAAGATACCCATTAGATCAGTCACATACAAAGAACATGTCGAAACCAACACAACAATCACAAAAAAAGAGAGAACTTGAAATGAGAAAGAACAGAAATTGATAACCTTTCCATTGATGATGAGCCAACAGTCTTTGGGGTTGTTGTGCTCAGACACTTCAGCCAAAGTGAAGACCTTGCCATCACCACCCATTTTATGTTCCCTTTAGCTTTCTTCAGAAATGCAACTGAAGATGAGAAAGATGATAAGAGCAATTAATACAAGGAGATGGGTCTGCTTTGAAAATCAAGACTCTGAAAGAAAACTGAGGGCTAACCAACGAAACTAGAGGTTATGTAAATGTAATTAAATGGCGGGCAAAGTTAATTACTGAGATACAGAGGAATAATTAATAGTGGAAAAGGAAAATTGTGAGGTCATTGTCATGAATTTTGGTTGTTGGTTAGTGGAATAGGTGGATAGCCTTTGGTGCTCCATTACATTATGAGCAGTGGTTGATAGAATAAATACATGATTTTTTTTTTACCAAGTAAAAATATGTTGAATTATGTTATTATTTATTGTTTTTTGATAGGGAGTCGGAGAACGCCTTTAATTTTTTTCATAATTTTTTATTAAGTCTCTAATTTCTTTATAATTATTCATTATATCTCTACTATATAAATAATACAAGATGTTTGTTGAAAAACAAAATATAATTTTTTAATATAGAGACTAGCAAATCATATTTAAGGAGTCTGTCGAGCATATATAAAAAATAATATGCTACGATATAAGTGAAACTTGTTGGTACCAATATTATCTAGCACAATAGTTATAAATGCGATCCAAAATTAACTTGAAAATTGAAAAAATTTACTCTTATTAATGTTTTCATTTAGTAAGATGTTGAAATATATGATTTGATGGTAAATGATTTATTGTTAGATTTTGAGTTCAAACTCCGGAGGTGTATTTTTTATTTGAACCTGTGACGGTCGATGATTTTTCATGTTCCACTTAAAAAAGAAATGTTGAAATTCAAAATGTGACAACTACGAGACACCATTTGTCACTATTTAGCTACACCTTAAAAAAAAAAAAATGAAATGGATATAATGATTACTAATAAATTTGCTTTGCGAGGAGTCACCTAACGGCTAACACGTTGGACCAAAAGGTGATGAAATTTGGTAAGCTACTGAGTTTTGGCTTGGGCGTGACACACACTTTAATCAAGTGTTTTATGAAAATTTTCAAAGATTGAAAGCATATAAATCTTAAAAAGTAAAACATAGGGAAAAAAGGCGGATGGGAGAGTGGATTCAATCACATATAAAGGAGAACAATGTCAAAATACAGACTTTAAAATACGGCAAAAAAAATATATATATATATCATGGGACTGAGTATGGTATTTATAGATATGGATGATAAATATTTATGTTCGGATGAGTCCGTGGATATGATTTATTAGAATTAGATACGGATACAAATTTTTGACAAAAAATTGACTGTCCTTACAAAAAAATATGACTGTCTTTTTAAATATGTTGACGGCTGATTTTCGTTCCAAGGGTAAATCTGGGAGTTCACTCCTCGAACAATCCTCCCCCAACTGTGAATTTGTTTGGTTTGCTGGGAACCAAAAACAAACTTAGTAAGAAATGAGAAACACACAGATAAAAATCGAGGATCTAACATGGTTTAGTGGAATGGATCCAACCTACGTCCACGGACACAAAGAAAATAAGTTTTTTATAACATGGTTGGATTTGACCGACCTAGGAAAAATAAGTCTTTTACACGTATGACCGACCTCTTTCAAGTTCTCACTCTGAATAAGCTTGTATCTTTCTTACAATGCTCACAATAATACAAATTGCTAACCCCTACAAAAGTACACTCAACCCCTTTATATACCAAGGAAAATAACATTGTTCCATCGTCCTCGTGACGTCAGCCACGTGAGCCTACCACTGCCAGATGGGCTCTCTGCCCCAACCGTTCCGCCGAAAGCAAGTCTGCCACTTGACACTTCATTGAACCATTCATTCTTTGGATACTGCCATACACTACCTTTATGATGCCAGCATGTATCCATTGTTTCACGCCGTGGAGTGTGTCAGAGGATAAACCTGCAAGTTGCTCCAATCATGTCAAGTATTTATGGGTAGTGGACGGCCCTAGGTCGTGTTTGCACCATCATACCATGTCATCATCAGTACTACCCCGACCTATCCTACTAGGTCAGACGGCTGAAATAATGGTCGTATTGTCATACCAAGCTACTTGATCGGGTCGGACCTGAGGAACTCGATAACCCTGGTTCCCCGAATATCTATCCTACTCAGGTCGGTCAGAAAATGAGGACCGAGCCCGACCTCTTTGCTGGCCGGATTCCCCTGTTTAATGTCATCGGCCTCCGTACACTAAAATAGAAGTTTCCCCTTATTCTCTCTCTGAGCTATTGGTGACTATTAGGCTCAAAAATCACCATCAACATCTGTCCCATAGTTCTCGGTTCCAACGAGTTTATGAGTTGGTGTTGGGAAATATAATGGTGAGGAGGACGCTGGTCGGTTCTGGGTGACTCATCTCTTCACCAAACTGCATTAGTTTCCTCGGCGCCCAATGTGGTCGGTCTCTTTACTGTCACATGCTCGGGTCGACAGGTCTCTCTTACCACCCAAACGACGTGCTTGCTTCGCGCCAATGTCCCTTCTACCCTTGTGATAGCCGTCCATTGGAAACCGTAGATCATCATTACTGCTTTGAATGCCCATCAAGTCTTATTAGGGTTTCCCATACTTTCATTCTCGTCATGATACTTGTCTTTCATCCACAGCTTGCGCGCCAAAACAAAGGTAACCGCCCCATTCCGAGCCAACTGAACGATTTCTTAATCTCATTTGTCCAATTGAAATAGAACCGACGAGATTAAAATTTTTACACATGGAGCCCATCTGAGCCCCTCATTCTGATCCAATGGACAGAAATACCCCGATCTAGTAATAACACTTGGCCACGAGGGAATGATCCATCCTCGTGCCAACCAAAGCATGACCATGGGGGAGATGCTCCGATCCCATGCTGATAAATATCCAGACTCGGTGGGACATGACCCGACCTTGAGCTGGTAATAACACTTGGCCACGAGGGAATGATCCATCCTCTTGCAAACCAAGGCATGGCCATGGGGAGATGCTCTGACCCCATGCCAATAAATATCCAGACTCGGTGGGACATAGCCCGACCCTGAGCTGGTAACAACACTTGGCCACGAGGGAATGATCTCTCCTCGTGCCAACCAAAGCATGGCCATGGGAGAGACGCTCTGACCCCATGTCGATAAATATCCAACTTGGTGGGACATGGCCCGACCCCAAGCTGGTAACAACACGTGGCCACGAGGGAATGATCCCTCCTCGTGCCAACCAAAGCACGGTCATGAAGGAGATGCTCCGACCCCATACCGATAAATATCCAGACTCGATGGGACATGGCCCGATCCCGAGCTGGTAACACTTGACCACGAGGGAATGATCCCTCCTCATGCCAACCAAAGCACGGCCATGGGGGAGACGCTCCTACCCCATGCTAAAAAATATCCAAACTCGGTGGGACATGACCCGACCCCGAGCTGGTAACAACACTTGACCAGGAGGGAATGATCACTCATCGTGCCAACCAAAGTATGGCCATGAGGGAAACGCTCCGACCTCATGCCGATAAATATCCAAACTCGGTGGGACATGGTATGACCTAGACCTATAATAAATACTTGTCCACAAGGGAATGTTCCCTTCTTGTTCCATCAACACTTGGCAATGGTGGAGAAACTCCGACCCCATTCCAACAAAGATAATAAGACCTCGGTAGGACGTAACCCGATCTCGAGCCATAAATGAACGTTTGCATTGCCAAGGTTACAAAATAGGATAGCAAGAGCTACGGGGGCATTCCCCCTCCCTGTGATCAGCATACCCGATGGTACAGAATGGGATGGCCTGACGCCATGGGAGCATTCTCCCTCCCCGAGGTCTACATACCTGATGTTACAGAATATGATGGCCTGGCACCACGAGGGCATTTTTCCTCCCCGAGATCGGCATACCTAATGGTATAGAATGGGATGGCCTGACGCCAAGCGAGGTCGTCATACCCGATGTTACAGAATGGGATAGCCTAACGCCATATAGACATTCTCCCTCCACGAGGTCAGCATACTTGATGTTACAGAATGGGATGGCCTGATGCCACGGGGACATTCTCTCTCCCCGAGGTCGGCATACCCGATGGTACAGAATGGGATGGCCTGACTGTTGGGGTTGGTGCTCAGAGCGCCAATTCCCAGTTGTATTTCTTTGAGAATACTACTGTAAAACATTTTATTATGAATAATACAAGTAGTTTCTGTAATATAATATATCTTCTTATATGGTAAAGACCTAATAGACCTTATGATGATTAGTCATAATACTGTTGCAAAAGCGTCGCAACTGACATTAAGTTGTATCATGACGTTGTCATTCTCAGACAGTTTCTGGTCAAGGTTTACATTACTTGGTCAGTAAAGTAAACCCGTTGAGACCGGTACATGTCGTATACTAGAATATATGATTCCAATGGTTTCTCAATGAACCATGAGTATTGGAGACTCATATAGACGTGTAGATATTTATAGCGGATAAACACTAAACGACTCACCGAAGATTCTTAATGGATGGTACATCAACGTCAATAAGAATCTTCTCGGGTTGAGTAACATTTGTGATTCTTCGACTTGAGAAACCACTGTGGGAACATGAGACATCTTCCACACTTAGATGGCAGTCTCGTCACCGATCTATTTAGATCAGACCTCCGCCTGTTTGTTGGGTGTGGATAGATCCTCAGGGTGTCATGTGTGTGTCGTGATATGATCCGTCAGTTCTGTGTACAGAGCATAGGTAGTCCATATATGATTAGCAATCAGATAAAAACCATGGGACCGTGGTACACTTTAGAAATAAGTTCTAAGTGTTCTTTTTTTGAGATTGCTAATGGAGACATCGACGGGATAGTCCCTATAGCGATTTGACGTTTACATCTATATCTCTGGGATATATCCGGATACATGTGACGGAGGAATTATACATATGCCATGACCTCAACCTGTATGATTCAACGAGTTTATCCGTGATCGTCATAATTTACGGGTGGGTAAATTATGGACACGAAATTGGATTTCGTGACGGATATGCCTGAATCTAGAGAGTCTCACTAATGAAATATACTCGTAGAGCACTAGGGCAATATTTATAAATAATACTGATTATTTATAAGTCGTTTAAAGGTTAAACGAAAAATACATGTGAATGGACCCAATAATCATTTCCTAATTTTTGTGTATTTGCATTTAATGATAGATTTTATCAAATACACATTAATTAATTATCAAATTGAGATATTTGACTAATATCATAAATATATATGTATTTGCTATTAAATGTAAATAGAATACATATATTTAATATATTTGTATTTAAATAATTATTTAATTATTTAATTATTAAATAATTTAATTAATTAAAAATATAAATATCCTAAGTTGTGATATTTTATTAAATGACTTTAGTTTCCTTTGTTGACTTGTTATAAAGTTATTAAAGTTGTAATGATTAAAGATAACAAGTTGATAAAGCTTTTAAATGAAACAAAAATCAAAATATCTAGATATTATACTTTACCATTTTCGGCCAAGGCATTAGTGGCAAGTATATATTATTTTATTTTCATTTTAGGGTTTCATAAGTCCATATACACAAAATAAACATAAAAGAAAGTTGAGAACAAAGTTTGAAGGCTAAAGGAAAAGGCTTTGAAATCTTTGTTTTTGTAAGTATTTCTTTAAAGTCTTCAACATGAAAATAGTTTCTAACATGCTTGGCATCATTTTGTGTTGCTTTGATGTTCTATTTTCTCTTATAGTTTGTGTTTATTTGGTTGTGAACTTGAATGAAATATCTATGCATGTAAGTAAGCTTGAAATGGTTTCAAAGGCTTACTTTTGATTCTTTGGAAATCAAGTTGCCATTCTAGAGTTGTTGAGCCACTCCTTGGTGACCTAGAATTGTTCTAGAGTTATTTCAAAGTGGTGAGGCTTGTTTGGTGAAGTATTAAATGGATTAAAGTGTTGCATTTTAAAGATTTGGTAAAATTGGTCAATTTGATGAAATTAAAAAATTAGGGTTCATAACCCTCTCCAAATTTGGGAATTTTCATATATGTGATGTATTATGGACTGTATATAATACATGTAAATTTTTTGGTTGATTGGATTTGATCTTAGCATGTTTTGAACAAAAATGGACCAAAAAGCAATAAATCGAAAATGTAGGGTGCTCTCGGCAATTAGCTTAAATTTGGGGATATGTGTGAATTATGATTTTGATGTATTGGATATGTTGAAAAATATTTTAGAAATGATTTAGAATCACCCAAAATTATATTTGACAATTTTTGGACTAAAATGATCAATTTGCAATGTTATGGGGCAATTCGGTAATTACCAAGAAAATTGATCTCTTGTGTAATTTTTCAGAATTTGATAATTGGATAATTAAAAAAATAAGTTTATTTAATTGATTCAAGAAAAATTTTGAAATCGGAAAATTTTAATTTTCCATTATTCCGCTGTGTTACCGGATTTTCGCCACAAAACCCCTTCACTGACGCCACAGAGGCATTCTCCCTCCCCGAGGTCGGCATACTTGATGTTACAAAATGAGATGGCTTGACGCAAAATGGGGCATTCTCCCTCCCCGAGGTCGGCATACCCGATGATACATAATGAGATGATCTGATGCCATATGGGTTTTCTCCATTCCCGAGGTCGGCATACCCGACGTTACAGAATGGGATGGCCTGACGCCACAGAGGGAATCCTCCCTCCCCGAGGTCAGTATACCCGATGTTACAAAATGTTGAGGCTTTGGCGGTACAAAATCAGACCCAAGCCATTAAACACACACGATAAACAAGCATGGATAAACAAGTTTTTATCTGATAATGGAAGAATTTTACTCATATTCTTGGGATCTATTGGCCATCTTACAACTATTTGTGGGTCATTATAACAGAGGCTTAATCAAAAATATCTCACCAGCACCTCAGCATTCCAAATACCCAACCTGACGACAGTCACTATCAGCGTTGGTCGACATTCGTAGCCACTTGATCTATGTAGTCACTCAGATAGCCATTTTTTACCAAGTCTTCCACATGCTCCTGTAGGTCTCTACATCGCTCTGTGGTGTGTCCCCTTACATTATGGTGCATATAATAAGACCAATTGTCTTTCTTCTCATTCGGAAACTTCCTCGGGTCGGGCTCTGTCAATAGGCCTTTATGACCTCTTAAACTATCTAGGTGAGGGGTTTGTTCAAAGGAGTGTACATCGCGCCTCCTGCCTCATGATTAACCTAGATAGACGCCCTTCTCTCTTGAGCCACATTGTTATGCGGCATTGGTCTGAACTATTTCTGCCTCAGGGGCGGCCTTCTTACATCCCTGCTCGGTCCCCACTAATTCTCAGGCCGAACCACCTTTGGCTTTTGAGCATTCCCTCCTCGGGCAGCCTTCTCCTCTCCTTCCACCAAAACAAACTTCATTGCCAGCTCCAGTGCCGCAGCGTAGTCTGGTATATCCTAAATCCTCATGAGAGTCCATAACTTCCCGACCTTGAGGGCCCCTTTAAAACTCTTCAGTGCCTCCTCAGACTCATACGCCCCGATTCAGCACCATATTATGGTATTCTTAACAAGATTTTTAAGGGACTCATCAACTCCTTGCTTCACCAACCTCAACGACCCCACAGTTTTCCTCGGCATACAGAACCCTTTAAAATTTTGAACAAAAGACTTCCTCAGCTGATTAAAATTATCGATACTTCCCGGGGTTAAGCTTATAGACCACAAACTTGCCGACCTGCCCAAAGTGAGAGGGAACACCTTGCAAATGGCCTCTCCTACCATTCCTTGAATTTCCATCAGCAAGACAAACCTCTCAACATAAGATTTGGGAATAGTACGACTCTTCTAAAGGTCCATGGGTGGCATGGTGAACTGCTGGGAAACTCCGTCGCCAAAATCTCTTCTGTAAAGGAGGAGGATGTCTCTCTATCCTGGTTGTCCTCTGTCCCCCCTTTCATGTTCTCTTTCCACTTCTTCAGTTCCTTCCTAAATCATCTCTTCATCTGGTTCTTGGTGCTATCCTGCTCTTTCCCACGATCTTCCCCACGTCCACCCTGTGCACGATACCTCCAGTGACTGGGGATCCCCTGTTCTTCCTCATGATGCCGTCCATGGTCACTTTCCATGAAACGTGAACTGTTGCTAGAAGACTTCAGTGTTTGCCTGTCATTCTCATCTTCCCAAAACTCTCTCGCCGGTAAAACTCCAACAATGACTGTCGATCTCACTTTTTGGATGTTCCTCCTTCCACCCTCATCATCCTCATTCACCCCATTAGACCTCTTTCCTCTAGCTACCCCGTCTCTCCTCCGACTTGGACCAGCTTCAATCATTTCCTCGTTCATCTTTTCTAACCTTTCCGACTTCTCCATCATAGGCTTCATAGAGACATGGGTTGACTCCAGCTTCTCCATCATCGGCCTCCATACACTAAAATGAAAGTTTCCCTTATGTCCTCTCTAAGCTACTGGTGACCCTTAGGCTCAAAAATCACCATCAACAAAATATGTTCAATCATTGGAAAAAAATACATTGACAACAATGAACTTTTCATTGTTCATTCATGAACAATGTTTAAAAAAAATTATGTTTAAAAAATTAATATCGTAATAGAGATGAGTAAAATATGAATATAAATATGAACAAAGTCAACTTAAAATTAATGTTTGGACTAATTACGAAAAATTTAAAAATATTATAACTAATTAAAAAAATTAATATGTGCTTATTCTAAATTGGAATAACTCATAGTGGAAATGACTTTTTAATAATTTTCTATAATTTATTTTATATATCCGTTTATTGGACGAAGAATAGATATTGACATACTTTTAGTAATAAAAAGTAAAAATACATGTTTGAAATGGAGTCTGCGGGCCTCATATGTTAGAGTCATATACAACTTTAAAAAATTTACCCAATAAAATAATTTGATAATTTTTAATTAATGCTCTCACTAACAATGAAAAACCTATTTTTTTTTTATTTCAAAAGCTCTATTTCTAAAAACTCTACTAGTAAAAACTCTACTTGAAGAAGCACTAGTTAAAAAGGTATATCAAACAGATCCTAAATATGATATGTGGATACCAATATTTGTATTCAGCTTGTTCAACCAACGATTAGAAAAAAAGAAGACTAAATTAAATATGGGGATTATAGACAATTTAATTCCTTGAAAAAAAATATCAAGCCCTCCTCCAAAAAGACTAAATTTTGAGCTTTTACTAATAGATGCAAAATAGTTTTTTTAATTCTCAAAAACTTTATTAAAAATGTAACCAAATATCACTAAAAATTTTAAAAAGAGCTTTTAATAATTAAAAAAACTATTTTACCTCTATTAGAAAATCTACATAAGATTTTCTCTACACTTTTGCAGGGGGAGCTGTGTCATGGCAGTCAAGATTACAGAGGTGTATGACATTATCCACAAAGAAGCTAAGTATATTGCAGCAGCGGAAGCAGGAGAGGAAATGTTGTGGTTAAAGTATTTTCTCCAAGAATTATGGATCAAACAGACATAATACAAGATACATTGTGATAGTCAGAGTGCTCTGGACTTTATCAAAAACTCAATATATCATTCTCGAACGAAGCACATCGATATTCGCTATCATTGGATACACGAGGTGATGGATTAAAAAATTATTGATAGCAATGAAGATCCCATACGAGTGAGATTCCAACTGACATATTAAGAAAGGTAGTTACTCGGGGCAAGCTAGAGTTGTGCAGAGACATAGCCGGGATAGCTGTCAGATGACAATCATTTCGGATACAACTGGAGGGGGAGAATTGAAAGAATCCAGCAACTCTTGTGAATGTGGTGCAACAACCACATTCACCAATGTCAAAACCACATCCACCATTGTCAAGGTTTTGGTGTAACCACCAACTATGACGTTAAAATTTGTTGACATTATAGTCATTGCTTTGGCTATAAATTGAGCTATCATTTGTGAGTTCAAGCATCCCAAATATTAAGTTCCATATCAAGAGAGTTTAGAGAGTGAAGTGTGAGGTTTTTTGTAACAAAGTTTGTAATATTTGTAAAGTCTATTCAAGTAGTAATAGTAAGAAATTTTTCCTCATAAAAACTTTTCATTTATCAGAGAATCACAACACCTATAGGCATTAACCCCCCCCCCCCCCGTAATTTAGCTTTTATGTGAGTATTCTATTGGATATGGTTGGTTCTATTGATTAAAGCATTGTGGGGGGTTTGGTTAGGGGCAAAACAATTGACTAATCAAATTTGTATTGAATTCTAAAATAATCATATAAAAATTTAATGGATTCATATTAGATTCGTTTAATAAACGAATCATAGTTCAACCAATTGAATTATGACCCGACATAAATTATCATAATTTATTTATATTAATTCTTTATAAATATTATTTTTTCTTAAGAGTTTGTGAGAGAGTTGTAATTGTCATATTCTAAAAGAGTGTAAGATTGTCCACTCCTTGTCGTTAGAGAGAAGTTGTAAAATTATTTCCACTATAGTAAAATTCTTCTACATTTTCATGTGGATGTTTCCCTCATATTGAGGGTTTTACCATGATAAATCTATGTCTCATTGTTTATTTTATTGTTAATATTTATAGTAGGCTAAGTCTCATAATTATTATTGTATTGTTATATGGTAGGCAACGCCTCCTGAACTAACAATTATTCTCAATTTCACTTTACTTGAGTGTCAGCTTCAGCCCACAATCCTCTAATAGTGGTATTAGCACTTTAGGTTCAGAGTTATTGTTCACAAAGACTGTTTACATATACAGTATATTATTATTCACATATACGATACTATTCATGTATATGATACTATTTATGTATACGATATTATTCACGTATATGGTATTGTATACGATCATATTCACAGTGAAATAGTAAAAATCAATTCAAGTGAGAAGCTGATCGTCATCAGAAACATGGCATGAAAGTACGAAATTGAGAAGTTCAACGGGAGAAACATTTCCCTATAGAAACTTAAAATAAAAGCAATCTTGAGAAAAAAGACAATTGTTTGGCGGCAATTAGAGAGAGACCAGATGGAATCACTGATGGAAAATGGAAGGATATGGATGACAGCGCTATAGGTAATTTGTATCTAGCGTTATCAGATTCTGTGTTATCTAGCATTGTAGAGAAGATGACTACAAACGAGTGATTTAGGATACACTTAGCAAAATATGTGAGGTCAAGTCACTACATATTAAGATATTCTTGAAGATGAGATTTTACACTTTTCGTATGAGTGAGTCCACATCCATGACATATTATATTGACAACTTGAATACATTATTTTCCCAACTCAATATGTTTGATTATAGTATATCTATAAATGAACGTACATAGATTATACTTCAAAGTATAATTGATTCGTATGATCAATTTATCATCAACTTGACAAGTAATATTGTCACTGGTAATCTAGTCTTTGACGAAGTTACAGTTGGTGCTTCGAAAGATGAGTCTATGCGTAAAAATAAGGAAGACATATCATCTAGTTCACAACAAGCAGAAATATTGTCAATGACAAGAGGGAGATCAACGGAACATGGCTCAAGTGGGAATCAAAATCATGGTAGATCGAAATCAAAAAGTAAGAAGAATGTTAAATATTACAATTATGGCAAGAAATGACACGACAAAAAGATTATTGGAATCCGAAGAATGGTGCTGAAAAAGCTATTGTTGCAATAAAATCTCAGGGATGTGTTGCAAGTACTTCTGAAGAAGGTGGCGACTTTTACAATGAAGTAGCAATGATGTCCAATGATAGCAGAAAACAACTAAGTGATGCATGATAGTTGATTCTGTAGCAATATGGCACATGACCTCTAGGAGAGAATGGTTCTGCCATTATGAACCTGTCTCTGGGGGATCATTTTTTCTAGGCAATGATCATGCCTTGAAAATTATTGGAATTGGAGCCATCAAAGAAAATGTATACGATGATATTATCCGTATTGTAAAAGATGTTCGACATGTTGTGGGAATGAAGAAAAATCTTCTGTCAGTTGGACAGTTAGATGACCTCGGATACAAGATCGTTGTTTAAAATGAGGTATTAAATATAGATAAATGAGAACTTACAGTCGTAAAAGCTGAAAATATCTCAGCAAATTTGTTTATACCTTTGAGAGACTCAATTCATGAAGCAACAGTATCGTTGGCATCACTGGATTCTAGAGAGGAATCTTCTATGTGTGGCATTAGAAACTATGCCACATGTTGTATTAACCGATTTCCTTGCGTAGCGGAAGCGGTTTAGGCACCAGGATCGGTCTTGAAATTTTTTTCTACCATCTCCTCTTGATGGTCGAATCTGACCAGCCTCTGGTCTGATGTTTTACTTCTGTTTTTAAAATTTTTTCAACTCCCGAACAGCGGCTCAGATCTGATATGTTTTGCACCAAAACGCGCGCACAACACACTCAAAACAACCCTTCTTTTGCATGGGGTATAGTAGTATTTTAGGTCTGATTTTTCTCACCAAACCAGCCTCACAACACCCTTGAAATATCCCTTTATGTTCCCTAATTTTTCTGGACAAAAATCAAATCAAACCGAACCCCCAAAACAACCAAGAAGTGGCAGTAGTGAGAAAAAATTTGCTCACTACCATGTAATCACTGAAGAAAAAAGATGAGAATTATCTGTTCCAACTTCGAATGGTATTTCGTGCTATGTCTCACAACCAACAAAGACAAGGGTGGGCTTGACTCTCATAAACTATCACTAAAAACTTTAGAGATAAAGATAATCACACCTGATTTTTTTTCTTTTCCTTTTGTTCTTTCAACACTTGAGAGAAAAAGATGCACTAGGGTGGCTAGGGTTTCACACAAATGAAACTTTTTTGGGTAAAAAGACAAACGCTTTTTTATTTTACACTTAGGGTTTAATATTTCAAAAATCAAAACATAAAACCCTTCCTCTACCCCTCATCAAATTCGGCCAGCCTTATTTTCGTAACATCAAAATATTTTCTTTAATGTCATAATCAAGACATTAATGTGTTGCTAATTAAAAAAAGTAACTACTAATTTGGTAAATGAAAGATTTAAATTTATTCATTTCCAAAATAATATATTAAATTATAAAATATATTTTAATAATTACAAACCTTTTAATATTTTAAGTGATTATCTCATAATCATTTATTTAATGAAAACCTTATATTAAATTAAACATAAAGTCTCATCTGTGACAAAATATATTATTAATATCATTAATAATATATATATTATATATATATATATATATATATATATGAGTATATAATTGGACTATCCAATTATATTAAATTTGCTACAGTATATCGAGCTAGCACGGAGACCAAATGGACCTATGGTTTTGAGCTCCAATAATCTTGGAATATTAATTAAACTCTTAATTAAATAATCTGAATTATTAACTTCAGGTTATTCCACTAAAAATTCGAAACTGCACTCTTGTTGTCGTAAATAGATAATATAAGCCGAGCTACGCCAGTGTCCATCGATATAGTCATTACATATGGATTAGCATTAGAGAATCAATGGTTACTTATGTCTATTATACTCCTCTAATTAATTTTACCATAAGTACCATTTATTCTCTAATGAACGATTTATTCATAACCATTATGAATCTTAATTTTCTATTCGCAATAGAAAAACTTGAGCGCTCTAATCGTTCAAGTATTGAATCAGCCCTTAAGGAAGATATTCATTTACTTCTCGTAAGAAGGAGTTTACTCCATATCTATGTAAAATGTCTACATCTACATACTAACCATTTCCCCAAAGTACGTAGCTATAGGTCGGGATTACTACACCAACCTCACATTTGTAAATCAAAGGACATAGCTTGTCATGCATGAGTTCGCAATACATTTAGGATTCATACCAATCCATATATGACAATTTAATAGATTGAAATGAATTTCTTTATTTAACGGATATTATAAGAAACTAATTTATATCTGGGTCCAATCTTATATGATCACTTTATATAAGGTGTCTTCATTCTCATGTCATCTCATGGACGATTCCGGATCAAGGTCGCCAAATAATTATATAATGTACTGCAACTATAGATAAAACACAACAAAGTACTCGTTTCGTTTACTCTCTATGGACTATTTTAGATTACTAACTTCAGACTTAAATCCTATTGTGTATGACTTTCATACACTAAGTCTTAAGACACATGAGGAATCAGGGTTAACAATATAATTTATAATATGCGATTTAAATCAAACATTTAATAAATGAACAATGCATCTTTTATTTCATAACAAATAATTCCATTTACATTACATGAAACTCTAGGGCATTTATCCCAACACATGTCAGAACAAGGAATGAAGATTCTTATTAATCAAAAGTTACTCACAGGCTTGAAAACGGTTAGTTTATCATTTTGTGAGCATTGTGTTACAAGTAAGCAAAGCAGATTAAAATTTAGAAAATCAAGTGATCGGAGTAAAACCATTTTAGAATTGATTCACTCTGATGTTTGGGAAGTATCAGTTCAATCTTTGAGGAAAGCAAAATATTTTGTATCATTTATTGAAGAATTTTTAGAATATATTGGGTCTACCCGATCAAAAATAAGTCAGATGTGATGTCAATTTTCAAAAACTTCAAAGCACAAATTAAAGTAGAAACTATAAAGAGAATCAAGTGTTTAAGGACAGATGGTGGAAGAGAATATTGCAGTAAGGATTTTGATGTAAATTGTTAACAAGAATGCATCAAAAGACAAACTACTACATCATACACTCCTAAAATAAATGGTGTGGCATAAATGATGAATATAATGCTGCTGGAAAGAGTAAGAGTTATGCTTAAACAACTAATCTACCAAAATGCTTTTCGGCAGAAGCAGTTCATATAACATGCTATGTTGTATATAGATCTCCATCAACAACAAATGATTTGAAGAAAACCAATGGAGATGTGGAGCAGAAAGCCAACTGATTACTCATCTCTTCACATTTTTGGTTGTCATATATACGTGATGTACAACGCTCAAGAAAGAACAAAGCTAGATCCAAAATCTAGAAAATATATTTTCTTGGGTTATGTTGATGGAGTAAAGAGGTATCGCTTGTGGGATCCCACTATCCACAAGATCATCATCAACATGAATGTGATATTTGCATAAGATCAACTGCAGAAAGAATTAAATGATAGCACTTCAAAAGAAAGTACATAGACTACAACAATACTGGTGGAAAATAATCCAGGCAAGAAAATTCAGATTCTTCTGAAGCAGCATCGGAGCACGGGGTACCAGAACCAATCGAGTTTGAAGCTTCTGAAGTTCACTAATCAACTCGAGAGAGAATACCTCTAGGTTGGCACTCAAAGTATGTTACGGAGAGTAACATTGTATACTGTCTTTTAATAGAGTTTGGAGAGCCATCAACTTTCCATGAAGCTATAAATGGTGTAAATGCATCTTTGAGGATGGCAGTAATGCAAGAAGAAATAGAAGATTTGCACAAAAATAATATATAGGATCTAATACCATTACCACGTGGAAGAAAAATCATTGGTAATAAATGAGTCTCCAAGATCAAGTGAGATTGTAATGATCAAATGGAGCGATATCGTGCACGATTGGTGGTAAAATGATATGTTCAGAAAGAATTAATTGATTTTAATGAGATATTTTCTCCGGTGGTTCTACTTACAATAGTCAGAGTAGTCTTGGCTATGTGTGCTACTTTTGACCTACATTTGGAATAGTTGGATGTAAAAACTGTATTTCTTCATGGAGAACTTGCAGAAGAAATTTATATGCTCCAACCAGAAGGTTTCCTGAAATAGGCAAGGATAACATGGTTTACAGGTTGAATAAATCTTTGTATGGTCTCAAACATGCGCTAATATGTTAGTATAAGATATTTGATTCTTTCATTATTTGCCTTAGGTATAACAGACTCAGTTCATACCATTGTACATAGTATAATAAGTTTAGAAATAATGACTTTATTATTTTGTTGTTGTATGTGGACAACATATTGGTAGCAAGCGCTTACAAAGATCGCGTCCAAGAATTAAAGGCACATTTAGCTAGGGAGTTTGACATGAAGGATCTATGACCAGAAAATAAGATTCTAGGGATGCAAATACACCGAGATAGAAATAACAGGAGGATTTGGCTTTCTCAGAAAAATTACATGAAAAAATTCTTACGGCGGTTCGATATGGAAGATTGTAAACCAATTTCTACCCCACTTCCTGTTAATTTCAAATTATCCTCATTTAGGTGTCCTAGCAATAAAGTTGAGAGAAAGGGGGATGTCTCGAGTTCTGTATGCATCAGCAGTGGGAAGCTTAATGTATACCATGATTTGTACAAGACCAAACATTGCACAAGCAGTGAGAGTAGTTAGTCGTTTATGGAGAATCCTAGTAGAGAGCATTGGTATGTTGTTAAGAGAATCCGTAGATATATCAAAAGAACCTCATATGCTGCATTATGTTATGAAGGATCATAATTAGTTGTCAGATGCTACGTGGATTCAGATTTTACAGGAGATCTTGACAAATGAAAATCCACCACGAGTTATGTGTTTGTACTTGCAGGAGGAGTAGTGAGCTGGGTTTCCAAATTACATAGTGTTGTGGCTTTGTCTACAACAGAAGCTGAATACATGGTAGCTACACAAGCCTACACGGAAGCTATTTGGTTTCAAAGGTTATTGGAGGAGCTCGGACACAAACAAGAAAAAGATTTCATTATTTTTGTGAGAGTCATAGTGCTTTGTATATTGCAAAGAATCCAACCTTTCATTCAAGAACAAAGCATATAGGGGTACAATACCACTTTGTTCGTGAAGTAGTGGAAGAATAGAAGCAGTGTGGACTTGTTGAAGATACACACCAATGAGAACATTACAGACGTAATAACAAGGCATATTAATACAAACAAGTTTATATGGTGTAGATACTCTTATGGTTTAGGAGAAACGTAAACAGATTGAAGTCGAAAAAGTATAACGGTGTGGAAACTAATTAGTTCTCAATCAAGTTTCCAAGTGGGAGAATTGTTAATCATATTTTGGTGCTTTAGTCAAAAATGCACTGAAAGGTGCATATATAATAATATTAAAAATATATTAATTATGTGGGTGGGTCCCACATGTAAAAATAAATAAATAAAAAATTAAAATTCACTATTTACTTAGTGAATCTCATGCCTATAAATAGCGGTTTCATTTCATTATTTTCTTCATTCCATTCTCAACCATATCCTCTATATTCTAAGAGAGAAAAATATTGTTTCTTCTTAGGAGTTTGTGAGAGAGTTGTAATTCTCCTATTCTAAAAGAGTGTGAGGTTGTTCACTCATTATGTTTAGAAATTTATAAAATTCTTTTCAATATAGTGAAAGATTTCAAACATTTGTCTATAGATGTTTCCCTCACATTAAGGGTTTTACCACGATAAATATGTGTCTCATTACTTTGTTTTATTGTTAATATTTATGGTAGGTTAAATCTCCTAATTATTATTGTATTATTATATGGTAGGCAACGCCTCCTGAACTAACAATTGTTCTCAATTTCACTTTACTTGCGTGTCAGCTTCAGCCCATGATCCCCTAACAAATACAAGATGTGCACACATATGGGCAGCTATATAATTACCTTGAAATGACCACTTATATATAAGATGTGCATACATATGTAAAATTATATTTAATGTATGGAATTTTATTAAGTGATGAGATTTTTGTAGTTTTACTAGCCATTTTATTGAGCAGAAAATGAATATACTTTGATTGAGTCGATTTATTTTTGTTTATATGTTAATAATGAGTGATTTTTGTGTTTGTTATTAGAGTTTTATCCCATGGTTGGACCTAATGGAGTGGGAAGAGCAATGTGATAATGTTGGAAAGTATGCTCTAAAACTAATTATGATTATAGGTTTAAGGGTGAATAAATAATATTATTGTAATAAATATGATTATTAATAATAAAGACAATTGTTATTTTATACATTGTTTATATCTATCTATATCATATGTGTATGTCTCGAGACTTATGTCAAACTAGCATCGTTATCTCAAATGAGTTTGAGATCATAAGAGTCAACTATGTTTATACGAATAAGTTTTAAAATATGATATTGGTCAATTAATTATTGTACATGGCAATAATATATTAGGACCAATATTGTTGTATGTCGTCTAATATTAACATTAGATGTTAATAGAATGGATGATGAGTCTCATATCATAATCACATAAACAGTTAGTGATTGATCACATGGTAACATTATCTTAGGTCATCGATCATCGTTATAATACACTAGTGTTATCATGTCCTTTGACCTGCGATATGATTCTGACTTATATGAAAGTCATCATGATTCACTAATACGTTATCATAAATAAAATTTATAGATGTAAAAAGTATTGGGATATATGCCCTAGAGCTTCATGTAATGTAAACATAATTATTTATTGAAATAATATATGTATTAATCATTTATCAAAATTTTTTGATTTAAATCGCATATTGTAAATTGTCTTGTTTACCCTTGATTACTCAAGTACTTTTAGACTTAGTGTATGAGTGATATACAAGAGGATTTAAGTATGAAGTTAGTAATCTAAGACATTCCATATAGAGCAAGCAAAACGTGTACTTTGTTTGTGATTTATCTACAGCTGCGGTCTATTCTATACTTGTATAACGACCTTGATCTGGGATCGTTCATGTAGTGACATGAGAATGGAGGCACCTTGTATGATGTGATCATATAGGAATGGACCTAAATAGAAATGAATATCTTATAATATCCCTTAACTGAAGAAACTCATTTTGTAGATAGTCATGTATTGATTGATCTTAATCCTGAGTGTACTTCAAACTCCTGCATGGCAGACTATATCCTTTGATTTACGAAGGTGACGCTGGTATAGAAGTCACGGCCAATAACTATGTATTTTGGGGATATGGTTTGGTATGTAGCTGGGAACGTTTTATATAAACATGGAGTTCACTCCTTCTTACGAGAAATATAAGAGTATCTCTCATAAGGGTTGATTCGGTACTTGAACAATTAGAGCGCTCAAGTCTTTCTATTACGAATAGAAAGATTAATATTCATAATAGTTATGAATTAATTGTTCATTAGAGAATCAATGATACTTAAGGTATAAAATAATTAGAGGGGTGTAACGGACTTATGACCCGACTCTAATTATGAGATATTCGTGAAGGGCCAATCCGGATGTAATGACTGTATCGATGGACATCGAAGTTGTTCGGCTTATATTTTCCATCTACGGCAACGAGAGTTTAACTTCGAGTTTTTAGTGGAATAACACGAAGTTAATAATTCAGATTATTTAATTAAAGAGTTTAATTAATATTTTGAGATTATTGGAGCACGGAACTGTAGGTCCATTTGGTCCCCGTGCTAGCTCGATTAATTGTAGCAAACATAATATAATTGGATTGTCTAATTATATACTCACATAATATTTATATATTATTAATAAGATTAATAATATAATTTGTCACAAATGAAAACTATATTAAATGTGTTTAATATAATATTTTCTAGAATTATTTGATTATGAGATAATAAAATTGTGATTATGAGATAATCAAGTTAGTAATAATTATGAGATAATTATTACATCATAATTAAGTTAATTACATCATTATTATGATAATAATTTTTAAATTGTCTTGGAGACAAGACCATATGGCTTGCCATACTCTCTAATAATTTACGTCTAAGATTAGGTATGACCTAATTGTCTAATTTTATCCATTTCACATGTCTTTGCTTTTCATTCCATTTATTGTGTTTGCCATTACAATAGAATGGCATGTGAGGATTTGTGATAAGATTGGTTAGCTTTTGGAAAAGAATATAATCTCTACAATTTCCACTCAAATGTTGAGTAAGGGGAATAGACATATCATGTACACAAGTATGTGAGAGAGATTGAAGGTTATCAAGCATTTATACAAGAGTTGCGAGAGAATAATTTATTACCATTCTTGCAAGAGTTATGAGAGAGTTAGAGAAAAAGAAAATCCATAATTTTGTTTTCATCAAGTGTTGAGAGAAAATAAAATTTGCTCAAGTGTTGAGAGAGAGTTTTCATAAGCCAAGACAATTTGCGACAACATAAATCTCTAAAGAGTTTATAGATTAATCTTTGTGAATGAAGATCACAATTCGGTTTGTTGGTTTGGAGTTATAGTTTGGAAGATCGGGTGGTTGATCCAAGCATCGGATCTTATAGAAAACATTTACCAAGTGTTGGTAATTTTCAGTTTCAGTTCATTTACACACAGGTGGAATGTTTGGGAGCTTTTCCGGAACTAGATCATCTTCACAACAATGAGGAATCTAGTCACCAAAAGTTGGAGGATTCAGTCTCAGCGAAAGGAGAAGGCAATAATTTTTCAAGGTTGGTCCAGGTGTTGTAGGCACTGCATTTTTGCATATAAGTCCCGATGATGAGTCTCGTACGGAGGCATTACTCTTTAGGTTACGAAAGTCGCGGGAAACGAATGTCGAAAGGGGAAATTTAGAATGAGTATGTCATCAGATTCAATTCACATGTTCACTACTTTCGCATTCGTGCTGCATTCGTGAGCACGTTCGAACGTCAAGCAGATTACGGGCATTCGTGTAGCGTTCGAATCGGCGTTCGAATGGTGTCGGTACTTCTGGTTTTGCTGCTAGCCTCACGCCCAAGCCCAATTAGTCCACCAAAACCCATCCAAAAAATAATTAAAATATTTAAAATACATGTCACAAATTAAACTAAATTAATTAGATCAAATCCCTTCCTAATCTAATCAAATATATCATATTCCTAGTCAAGAAAAATCACATTCCCTAATTAAAAGATACAAATCAAATTAGATCAAATCCCTTCCCTAATCAAACACCAATCAAGATATTCACTCCCTAAATTAAACACATCTTTTCCTTTCATAAACCAATCAAGACACTTCCCTTTCTTTTGAGGATTCCCTTCCTTACCTAGAAACCCTAGCAAACCATTATAAAAAGAAGCCTAAACCAACCTTTCACACCGTAACTCATTCTCAGAAAAAACACAAAAGAAAATAACCTAGCATTCAGCCATTTCACGCAAATAAACCCTTCACAAGCCTTCAACTTACGCACCAATAAACCCTTCACAACAGCCTTCATCCTTCAAGCCACACACCCTCTCACCACTCTCAGCAAACAATCCTTCATAGCCACGCCATAACACACCAGAAACTGCCTCACATTCACACACAAACCATACCACAAATCAGCATCACATTGACGCACTGAACACACCAGAAATTGTCTCACATTCACGCATAAAATACACCACAAATCAACCACTTTTCAACCGTAAAACTAGCCCTCAACTTCACCAGAAAATACAGCGAAACAGCAGCAAAACGGAGTAAAGACAGCAGCCCAAACAGCGAAACAACGAAAGGAAATGTTGAACCAGTGAACCGGAGGAATTGAGGAGCATCAACCCTTCCGACAACTGCATACCGCACTTCCGATAGACGACTAAAGAGGTTAGACCTGAGGGCACCTTCTTTATTTATTATCCTTTATTTTCATTTATTTTAGTACTTTATTTCATATGAGTATTGTTGATTGATGCATGATGTGATTTCCGGATGAACGTAATATGTGTTCTCTCTTGTAGTATATCGAATGGAAACCCAGACGTAAATTCCGTAGCCGAATCCGAATGGACGGTATTGCAGTTTACACTCGGGATACAATGCCACGTACCACTTGAGAGATTCACATGTTTCGTTTTATCCAACCTTGCATTTTAAGCATGATTTAGTCATTAGTATGTTATTACTTTCTGCATGTTACTTATTTATGCATGGTAATGTAATGCTCATAGGCTAGCTAGGGTGGATTAAAGGTCCTCTATTCGAGGGAAATGCATGAATGCTACCTTTACCACGATGTTTTGCCGCGTCTTTTATTATGTCATTTACCATTTGCATATCATTGCTTTATTTCCGCATGCATTGCATTTTAGTGCGCATGGGCTAACTAGGGTGGATTAAAGGTTCTCTATTCGAAGGAAGTGTCTAAAGGCTACCTGACCGGCGTAAACACACACGTATAACACAAGCGCACGTATCGTTCAAGTAGTATAAAAATATCGATCCCACGAGGACTTAATTCCTACTATTGTTATTAATTGTTTAATCTATTTATTTACAAATATCTAATTAAATGGAGAAGAAAATGATTGTTTGATTGGTTGAATGTGGTTTTATAAAATAAATAAATAAAAAGACAAAATAAAATGCTAAGGAAAATAACAAAAGACACAAAGATCTAGGGTCGTGAATCATTCTAATATCATTTAAAAGATGAAGTGGTTATTTTATGTTTGTGTAATAAATCAGTTTACTAACCTGGAACACTAAATTATGCAAAAGCCTCTGTCGATGGTCAGACACAAATACCCAGTTTAACCCAATTGAACCATATGTCTATGTCAACCAAATTATCTGGATTCATTAAGTTTAAGTTCCAATTATGGCTACCCCCGCCCGACAGGTATATTCCTATCCTGTAAGGAAATCTATTAAAGGGTTATCTATCCTCAAGGAAGATCGTGGGCTATTAAGTCTAAGGCTGAAACCTAAAATCCCTATGTCTAGTTCATTTTAGATTTACCACATCAATCTTATTGGTGATCAGACAACAAGAAGCATTAAGCTTAAGACTTAATAAGTAAACCTTTAAATTACCCAAACTATAAAGTAACCCCTTATAAACCGATGATAATAGAATTCATCACAACCCCAGATAACTAACGCATAACTAGGGCTAGTAACAACTTAAAAGTAAAAGACATAAAGTAAAAATACTGAAAAGTAAAAGACATAAAGTAAAACTGAAAAGTAAAATAAAATAAAATGCTAAGGTAAAAGGAATTACTTTTACTACTACTAATTTAGATATCTCCCATAAAATAATATATAAACTTGTGATTCTTTCTCCAACCAGCCATATAGGCGGTAACCTGATTAAGTCAAATTAAGTCCAACCAGCCATAAAGGCGGAACCAAAATTAAATTACCAACCGACCAATCTGGCGGTATCCTTTATTTGTCAGGTTTAAACCAGATTAAAATGAATTACCAACCGACCAATCTGGCGGTATCATTTTTAATTCAATATTTTAAATAGTGAATATATTATTTTTAAGGGAGATTAATCTAAATAGTAACAGTAAAAGAATTACCTTTCACCCTAGCTGGGGAAGTTACCTCCTCATGGTAAATAGTAAAAACTGTAAAAAGTAAAAAGTAAAAATTAAATTACTATTATTACAAAACGTAATTAAAATTATTTACAAAACTAAAAACTAAAAATAAAAAAAAACTAAAAACTAAAGAATCTAGAGAGATAAACTCTCTCTTTAGAAAGAATTTAAGAGAGAGGAAGGTGCACTGAATTCTGAAATCTCGAGCTCAATTTATAGGCCTCGGTAGGATCCAGCGTCGCGACGCCAGGTCCTCAGCGTCGCTACGCCAGATTTGTCGACGTGGCACGCTCTGGTTCGCTGGTTTGAAGATTCTGGATAAGCTGATAAGGTGACACGTGGCAGAGTGGTTGGGCTTCAATTATTGTGACACGTGACAGCTTCTGATTGGTCGCTGAGATTCTTATCCGCCACGTGTCAGATAAGGATTAAATACTCAATTATTGATGCTGACATGGCGATGACGTGGCGATGACGTGGCGACGATGTGGCGACACGTGGGAAAGAGACTGTCGGCACCATAGAATTGCGACACGTGTCACTTCCTGATTGGCTGATGATGATGTGTCACGACACGTGGCAATTTTGACTTGTTGACTTGCTGACGTGGCTGATGACATGGAGACACGTAGGCTGGCACGTGGCACACGTGGCGATGATGACTTTCGGCACCGTAGGATATTGACACGTGGCACGGCGCATGTTAGCAGATCGGATGTGATGGTGACACGTGTCACGGCGCATTTTAGCAAAGTCAAACTTTTCTCATATTCTGATTTGTGGACCCGGCGCATGGTAGCACTGTTCGGCGCATTTTAGACGTCGCGACGCTGAAAGCTTGGCGTCGCGACGCGATTAAGACCAAAATATCCCTGTTGACGCATTTTTGTCCATTTTTGCCCCAAATTGCCTCCAATGCTTTCCAAACTTTATTTATCTGCAAAATAACACGAAATACATCAAAACGTTCACAAAACTCAAGAAACTATACAAAATATTAGGTCAAATGAGTGGGAATAAGTGATATAAATACCACTCATCACACCCCCAAACCTAACATTTTGCTAGTCCTCGAGCAAAACATAAAATAAAATAACATGAAAATAAAATTAACTAAGCCACTTTCATAGGGATCACGATTGCATTTAGCGTATGCAACAAACCTTTAAACCCCTAGGTGTCCCTAGTGGACGAGTTGTAGTCTCGTGAGGGCTTACAGCAATGATACCCACAAACATTTTACAAAAGTAAACAAGTATTAAAACTAATGCACACAAAAGCAAAAAGACAAGCGAAAAGAGAATAAAGATGTTAGTGACTAATCGGGTGAAACTTCTACTCCAAGTTACTAGTTGTTTTGTTTTATTTTAAATTACTGAATAAGTAAATTCTCCGATTGTTTTTACCATTCTCCATATACACAGCCAACAAAATATTAATCAACTCATTTTTGCCCACAACAATCATAAGTGCAGTTGATAAGAGAGTAATATTTTTGTCCTAAAGTTCTATCAGATTTCACACCTTTTGTAGCAATGGAATAATTTTTCTCATTTTTCTGATTTTTTCTTTGATTTTTCTCTATTTTTTATTTA
Organism: Zanthoxylum bungeanum; assembly: GCA_019454045.1. NCBI lineage: Eukaryota > Viridiplantae > Streptophyta > Magnoliopsida > Sapindales > Rutaceae > Zanthoxylum > Zanthoxylum bungeanum. Next base: position 28,681 of record SKCR01046652.1, read on the forward strand.
TATACAATATCTTCCATCTATGTAACGAGTGTTGGGTCGGTGGCTCCCAAACCAGTTGGCTTTAGGGCACCAGGTGTTAAGACACCCCTACGGACTTAATTACTCAGACTTCAGATATATATATTTTTGCAGCATCTTTGATCCATGTAGCGAGTTTTGGGCCAGTGACTCCCAAACCAGTTAGTTTTAGGGCACTAGGTGTTAAAACACCCTTACAGACTCAATAACTCGGATCTCAGAAGTTTTTTTATTTTTTTTTATTTTTTTTTTTACTCCACTGCTTTTGAGATGTTTCCTCTAATTAAACTAGAGCACTGAATATTACAAACTTTTCAATTTTAGCTCATGTCCGTATGTTACTATATATGTTGATAATATCTGTCAACTGAACATATGAAGATCCATTTTAGTCCGTTTTAAGGAGAATTCACAAATTAAATAATTCAAAATGAAATAAACAAAAATTAACTTGTTTCGAAAATAGGCTTGAGATACGTCTCAGGAATGGAAACTCATTACTCAGCTATCTCTTACCAATTTCACTTTTTTAGTCAAAATAAAAACACAAAAACACAAAATATTTTTGTAATTTTTTTTGAAAATTTTTCAATTTTTTTTGTATTTTTCGAAAAATTTTGAACTAAAAATAGAAACACACACAAACTAAAAACAAGATACTAATCAACTAATTCCCTCCCCCAAACCTAAATGAGACATTGTCCCCAATGTCTTAAACAGTAATATAAGAGTTTAGAAGATCGTACCTGGTTAGCTGAACTACCGATTAAGATCTATGTCCAGTTTACGCTTCTTACCACGATCGTTGTCTGTCCAGTCCAACTTGGAGAGAATGGGGTCCAGTTTTGGTTCAAAGGCTATGATTTGGTCAATTAATTCTTCAGCCTTTGTCGCAGTCAGAAAGATATCATGCACTGATTTGGTGACGAACTCATGCCTTTTGGCTTCTGCAAGAAATACAAACAAAAAATCGAAGAAATGCTCAATGTTAAGTAACCCAATGGGCTTCCGATGAATATTTAAGTGTGCCCATGATGCTACAGTAAACATTTCCTCAACCGTCCCAAGTCTTCCTGGTAACGCAATAAACGCATCTGCCGTATTGATCATTTCATGAATTTGTTCGGGCATTCCAGATACGATGCGTTCATCTCCATTTGTTGGTCCGATTAAGTGTTCGTCCGCCAAAGGTTTTGGAATGATTCCCAAAACATGACCGCCACCATCCTGAACAGCTTTTGAAATACTTCCCATCAATCCAAGATTGCCACCGCCATATACCAGGTGCATATTTCGCTCCGATATGACTCGCCCCAATTCCTTCGCAGCCTCGATGAATTCTGGTTTATTACCAGAATTGGATCCACAGAAAACACAAATTCGCTTGATTCGCTGCTGTGAAATTGCTTCCATTTTCTCTCTTATTTGGATGTGTATCTGGATGTGTCGAAGAGAGAAATGACGGGCTGAATTTATAGAACCTGAAAATGGGTGAGTAATAATTGCACTAGTATCTGCCAAATGACAATTATTAGAAGAACGTTAAAATAAATCGTGAAAAGTCAAAAAGTATAAATCTTGTCGGCGAAAATAAAGATAAAAACAAAAGAAAAGCAAATCAAAGCAATAATTAAGGCAGCAGAATTGTGTACGCAATACGTCACTAGTTTGGTATAAATTCATCAGGATGCGTCTCAATAATCCATTCCTTACTCAGCCACCACTAATGAATTAGCTCTCATCTTTGTGATTGCCAAACACCATTCCTTTTGTCTTAAAATGCTTCGTTTGTTCCTTTCCTACAAAAACAACATACACAATTAAAAATTCTACAACATGTATACACAAAATATGAAAACAGAAATTACAACAAATGCATGGGTTGCCTCCCTGCTAGCGCTAAATTTTACGTCTTCAGCCAGACGTGACTGAAATTCATCTGTTAAGGAGGTTTCAGCGTCGTTTTGGATGTCCTATTAAAGACATTCCCATGTGCGTTGCTTTTGAAGGGTCTCTTCCAACGGTAAAGTGGTAAAAAGAGTTTTGTCTCATTTAGTGCTCGTGCCACCTTTTTGCTCCTTGTTGCTCCAGTGGTTCCTACAAAGAAAGAAAGAAAATCAGGAGGTCTCGTATGGTGCTTGACTTTGAATGGAAGTTCCATTCTGTCAAGCTTCTGGGCGATATCTTTGATTTGTACTCCCCAAAACAGCGATGTTTCTCCTGAATGCTCTGGATCTTTATTAAGGTCAGACATTTGCTCCTCCATTTGCTCTGCTTCTTGTTCCACCTTTTCTTCACAGATGTATTTTAAAATTTCCATATTCAGCTCTTCATCTGTCATCTGTGAAATACATGCTTCAAAATTGTCAACATGAGGATGAAAAGAAATGTCAGATTTTAGGTCTTCATCCTCTGATATGACTGGAATGGATGGTTCAGATAGATTTTCTTCAAACATTTGTGCAATGGAATCTCCAAGATCTTCGTTTTGAGGATACATAATTTCATCCCCAAGTGTTGATGTAGTTGGTACAAACAGCTCAGTTTCATCATCATCAGAGTCAGAATAATAAAAATCAAATCGAGACTTTGCCGGTTCGGGCTCCTGAACTGATACCTCTGGTTCTTGATTCTCCTCGGCCTCCTCCTCTGCTAAAGTGTCATCGTGAAATGTTTGGTACTCTGAGGCTTCATCTGAAAATGATTCTTGAGGTATGTAGCTCTGGTTTTCTATTAATTGTCTGATCTGATCTGTCATTCTCTGTATGGATTTTGCGTTACTCTGAATTTGTGCATCAAATCGAGCTGCTTGTTCTTTGAACATGTGAATCAATTGATCTTCCTCGGATGGTTCTGGTTATTGATAAGGATCGAAGGAAGATGGTGGATAAGATGGAAAATGTGATGGTTCTTTGTACCATGAATGATTTTGATAGCTCTGCCACCTTGGATTGTAGTTGTACTCGCAATAATCTCTTGGGTGGTTACCATTACATATGTCACATCTCTCCATTGCGTTTTGATGAGCAAATGTAGTATTGCTTGGTTCTGGCATCCAGTGATAATCGTTGGGCTTGACAACAGGCCTCAGAAAACCAGACTGTTGCTCCCAGATGTGGGGTGTATCTTTTTGTAAGGCTCGTAATCTCTCAATTTCCCAGTAGTGTTCCATTTTTCAACAACTTGAAAAAAAAAGAAAGAAATAAAAATTACAGATAAAAATAAAGAAAATTAGATACAAGTAAATTGGATAGCTTCAAAATAATAACTCAAGAAATATAAGTCCCCGGCAACGGCGCCAAAAACTTGACCGGCGTAAACACACACGTATAACGCAAGCGCACGTATCGTTCAAGTAGTATAAAAATATCGATCCCACGAGGACTTAATTCCTACTGTTGTTATTAATTGTTGAATCTATTTATTTACAAATATCTAATTAAATTGAGAAGAAAATGATTGTTTGATTGGTTGAATGTGGTTTTATAAAATAAATAAATAAAAAGACAAAATAAAATGCTAAGGAAAATAACAAAAGACACAAAGATCTAGGGTCGTGAATCATTCTAATATCATTTAAAAGATGAAGTGGTTATTTTATGTTTGTGTAATAAATCCGTTTACTAACCTGGAACACTAAATTACGCAAAAGCCTCTGTCGATGGTCAGACGCAAATACCCAGTTTAACCCAATTGAACCATATGTCTATGTCAACCAAATTATCTGGATTCATTAAGTTTAAGTTCCAATTATGGCTACCCCCGCCCGACAGGTATATTCCTATCCTGTAAGGAAATCTATTAAAGGGTTATCTATCCTCAAGGAAGATCGTGGGCTATTAAGTCTAAGGCTGAAACCTAAAATCCCTATGTCTAGTTCATTTTAGATTTACCACATCAATCTTATTGGTGATCAGACAACAAGAAGCATTAAGCTTAAGACTTAATAAGTAAACCTTTAAATTACCCAAACTATAAAGTAACCCCTTATAAACCGGTGATATTAGAATTCATCACAACCCCAGATAAATAACGCATAACTAGGGCTAGTAACAACTTAAAAGTAAAAGACATAAAGTAAAAATACTGAAAAGTAAAAGACATAAAGTAAAACTGAAAAGTAAAATAAAATAAAATGCTAAGGTAAAAGGAATTACTTTTACTACTACTAATTTAGATATCTCCCATAAAATAATATATAACTTGTGATTCTTTCTCCAACCAGCCATATAGGCGGTAACCTGATTAAGTCAAATTAAGTCCAACCAGCCATAAAGGCGGAACCAAAATTAAATTACCAACCGACCAATCTGGCGGTATCCTTTATTTGTCAGGTTTAAACCAGATTAAAATGAATTACCAACCGACCAATCTGCCGGTATCATTTTTAAGTCAATATTTTAAATAGTGAATATATTATTTTTAAGGGGGATTAATCTAAATAGTAACAGTAAAAGAATTACCTTTCACCCTAGCTGGGGAAGTTACCTCCTCATGGTAAATAGTAAAAACTGTAAAAAGTAAAAAGTAAAAATTAAATTACTATTATTACAAAACGTAATTAAAATTATTTACAAAACTAAAAACTAAAATAAAAAAAAACTAAAAACTAAAGAATCTAGAGAGAAACTCTCTCTTTAGAAAGAATTTAAGAGAGAGGAAGGTGCACTGAATTCTGAAATCTCGAGCTCAATTTATAGGCCTCGGTAGGATCCAGCGTCGCGACACCAGGTCCTCAGCGTCGCTACGCCAGATTTATCGACGTGGCACGCTCTGGTTCGCTGGTTTGAAGATTCTGGATAAGCTGATAAGGTGACACGTGGCAGAGTGGTTGGGCTTCAATTATTGTGACACGTGGCAGCTTCTGATTGGTCGCTGAGATTCTTATCCGCCACGTGTCAGATAAGGATTAGATACTCAATTATTGATGATGACGTGGCGACGACGTGGCGACACGTGGGAAAGAGACTGTCGGCACCATAGAATTACGACACGTGTCGCTTCCTGATTGGCTGATGATGATGTGGCACGACACGTGGCAATTTTGACTTGTTGACTTGTAGACGTGGCTGATGACATGGAGACACGTAGGCTGCCACATGGCGATGATGACTGTCGGCACCGTAGGATGCTGACACGTGGCACGGCGTATGTTAGCAGATCGGATGTGATGGTGACACGTGTCACGGCGTATTTTAGCAAAGTCAAACTTTTCTCAGATTCTGATTGTGGACCCGGCGCACGTTAGCACTGTTCGGCGCATTTTAGATGTCGCGACGCTGAAAGCTTGGCGTCGCGACGCGATTAAGACCAAAATATCCCTGTTGACGCATTTTTGTCCATTTTTGCCCCAAATTACCTCCAATGCTTTCCAAACTTTATTTATCTGCAAAATAACACGAAATACATCAAAACGTTCACGAAACTCAAGAAACTATACAAAATATTAGGTCAAATGAGTGGGAATAAGTGATATAAATACCACTCATAACTACCTTACCACGATGTTTTGCCACGCCGGACGAGGTACACTCGATTGAATGTGAAATGTGTTCAATCGGGCACACGAGGTTCTACATTGTGTATTTGTTCACCCATACATGTGTTTGTGTCATTTTAGATGCCATTTTGGCAATCCCGTTCGAACACGTTTCCAAACGCTACACGAACGTATGCATCATGCCTCATTCCGTTCAAACACGTTTACGAACGCTACACGAACGTATGCATTCTTTCTTATGTCCGTTCGAATGCGTCTCAGAACGCTACACGAACACACATACATTTTATTGTATCATGCATCAGGTCTCATCCTGTTTGAATGCGTTATCAAATGCTATACAAACACAGACATTTTGTTTATCGTTCGAACACGTTATCAAACGCTACTCGAACGCTTGCATTCGATTTATCGTTCGAACGCGTTATCAAACCCTACTTGAATGCTTGCAATCTGTTTATCGTTCGAACGCGTTTACGAACGCTACACGAATGCGCACACACTGGACAGATTCCTTCATCATGTTTCATGCATGTTTGTTCCCTTAGTCATTCTCTTCCCTATCATATGCTTAGTTAGCTCTCTTTAATATTTATGCCTTTACCGTTAATGTTTATTTATATTTTCCGCATTTATTTATTCGATATGCTCATGAGATTGTGTGCTCACTTTTATTATGCCTTTATAGTTGTTATTAGTTACATTATTGCACTTTATTGTTTAATACGTTTATGAATTATGTATTTCGCCTTCATTCCTTTCATTTACGATTATGGGTGTGCAAACTTGCATGTTGCTTAAATTATCTGGTATGTGTTGCATGAGATTTGGTTGTACTATTGCATAAATCCTTTCACTACAAGTGGCATAAGTAAGGGACCGTTCCGAACCCAACGGTTTGAGATCTTCCCTTGCGAGGGGTGAGTGAGGCCTTAAATCATTTTCCCGGTTCACACGGGTGGCGTCTCCATTTTTAGTTCTCCAGTTTAGTTCCCCCGTGGGCTATTCCGTACTCCCAACCGGGCGTGAGCCGGGACAGCATCGCCGATTTCTGTGTCCTACAGGTGCCATAGCCGTTTCCGATGCGCATGGGAAAAGTGTTTCCACAATTGGCATCAAAAGCTAAGGTTGAAAAGTGTTTCTAACCTTTTTTTTTAAAGTTTCTGTTTTAATGGTTTATATGATATATAAATCATTATGTTGTGATGAGTAGGCACAATTTTAGATTCATTAGATGAATGTTTATTTTGATTCGTGTGATGAATGTATTGGGTTGATCGTTAATTTTTATCGGCTCTTATTTTTAGTATTGGGAATGTAAGACCATAAGGTCATATTCTTTCAAGTGTTGTAAGTTCATTCCCTTGTAATAAGTTCAAGTTGTAACCTCATTTGTAACATGGATACCCGATGCCGCGAAGGACTCAAGATGTGACGATTTCGTAAAAAACTCAACAACACACCATGGAGCAAGATATGAAAACCAAGGGATGCCTTGGATAGTTATTTGTACTAACTAGATTAGTGTAGAAATATAAGAGCCAGTTAATGTAATTTGTGATGTGTATGTTTTTATCATTCCAGACTTGGAAAACAGGCCGCATCGCGACGGGCACCAGTCCGCGTCACGACACCCAAAGGTCATAAGCTACTACCTGGAATTTGAACTTCATCACATCACGACGTGGACAATTTACGTCGTGACCCGTTCTAGTGTTGTGACGCTAAACAGGCTGAGTCGCGACGCCGAGCAAATCTGACATTCGGCCTCAATTTGATATTGAGAGCGTCACGACGCCCATCAATGAGTCGCGATGCCCAGCCTGGGAATATGAATATGTTTAAATTATTGAATAATATATCATATATTCTAGGGTGCCTACTGACCGGCGTAAACACACACGTATAACGCAAGCGTACGTATCGTTCAAGTAGTATAAAAAGTATCGATCCCACGAGGACATAATACATAATCTATTAATTTTATGAGGTCAAATGATTACTAGTATATAACATGTTGATTGATTGATTTGAAATGGTGATGATTCTAAATTTAAAAACAAGTAAATAAAATTGCACAAAAAAAGGTTTAAGAAAATTCAATATTAAAAACTATATAGGGTTGTGAATCTTTCTAATATCTTTTAAAAGATGAAGTGGTTATTTCATGTTTGTATAATAAATTGGTTTCCTAACCTGGAACACTAAATTATGAAAAAGCCTATGTCGATAGTCAGACGCAAATATCCAGTTTAACCCAATTGAACCATATGTCTATGTCAACCAAATTATCTGGATTCATTAAGTTTAAGTTCCAATTATGGCTACCCTCACCCGACAGGTATATGTCTATCCTGTAAGAAAATCTATTAAAGGGTTATCTATCCTCAAGGAAGATCGTGAGCTATTAAGTCTAAGGCTTAAACCTAAAATTCATTTGTCAAGTTTATTTTAGATTTACCACATCAATCTTATTGGTGATCAGACAACAAGAATCATTAAACTTAAGACTTAATAAGTAAACCTTTAAATTACCCAAACTATAAAATAACCCCTTATAAACCGGTGATATTAGATTCATCACAACCCCAGATAACTAACTTAGTTACGACACATAACTAGGGCTAGTAAAAACTTAAATAAAATAAAAGACATAAAGTAAAATGCTGAAAAGTAAATTGCTGAAAAGTAAATGACGGAAATTAAATGTTGAAATTAAATACTGAAAATTAAATGCTGAAAAGTAAATACTGAAAGTAAATTACTGAAAAGTAAATGCTGAAAGTAAATTGCTGAAAGTAATTGCTGAAAATTGCTAAAATTAAATGTGAAAGTAAATTGCTGAAAAATAAATAAAGTAAAAGTACAATAAAAGAAAATGATGAGGTAAAAGGATCCACTTTTATTACTTCTATTTTAGATATCTCCCTTAATATAATATATTAACTTTGCATGATAATTACCAACCAGCCATATAGGCGGTATCCAGATTAAGTCAAATTAATAATTAATTACCAACCGACCAATCAGGCGGTATCCAGTTTAGTCAGGTTAAACCCAATTTAAATAATTACCAACCGACCAATATGGCGGTATCCTCGTTAAGTCAGGTTTTAACTAGTTTTATATTATAATTAAGGGAGATTAATCTAAATATTAGTAATAAAAGTTTTACCTTTTACCCCAGCAAAGGGGAGTTACCTCCTCATTACTGAAAAGTAAAAACTGAAAATTAAAGAAAGAAAAGTACTTTGCGTAAAAGTAAATTGAAGAAAGTAAAAACTGAAAAGTAATGAAAATAAATTGTGAAAGCGGAAATTAATTACTAAAAGCTGTAAATAAAAAAACAAGATACAATCTTCTTAGTATTCTTAAGGAATTCCGTAAAAGAAAGTATGAATTTACAAATGAAATGACTTGGTATTTATAGGCAAAATTTTGCCTCCATCAAATCATCCACCAAATCCATTATTAATTCCTCCACTAATTGCTCCACCAAATCCATTATTAATTGCTCCACTAATTATTTATCATGTTTGGTGGTGATTTGATAATTTTTATTATTTATTTATTAATTTATGTTTTTCTTTGAAAATGATTGAAAATGACTTTAATAATTACACACAACACACTTCTGGATGGTTCATCAATTTCGGGTATGAAATCTTCAGAATTCGAAATTATTTTGTCTTTCCAAGTTGTAGATATTGAGTCTTCTTTAATTTGGAACTTGAATAAGCTCAATCCGATATCGGAGTAAGAAGTTATGCCCAAAATACGACAGATGCATAAAATTGGAATTTCCAAAACTGCACTTCGTTAAAACGCCCTTTCAAGTTTCCAATCTCCAAAATTAATTTGTCAAGTCCAACTTTTGCCCTTATTTGACCCACATTTCGTCCTAAATGATTTCATTGTGTCCCAATGTTATTTTATCTGCAAAATAAACTAACATACATCAAAACGTTCATCAAACCCGAGAAACTAAACAAAATATTAAGTAAAAGGGGCGGTAAATATTGATATATTCCGCTCATCACACCCCCAAACCTAACATTTTGCTAGTCCTAGAGCAAAACAACAAAATAAAATACAAGAAACAATTAAAATTAAACTAAACCACTTTCGTAGGGATCACAGTTGCATTTAGCATATGCAACAAGCCTTTAAACCCCTAGGTGTCCCTAGTGGACGAGTTATAGTCTCGTGAGGGCTTACAACAACGATACCCACAAACGTTTTACAAAAGTAAGAAGATAATAAAACTAATGCACACAAAAGCAAAAAGACAAGAGAAAATAGAATAAAGAAGTTAGTGACTAATCAGGTGAAACTTCTACTCCAAGTTACTAGTTATTTTATTTCTTTCTAAATTACTGAATAAGTAAATTATCCGATTATATCTACCATTCTCCATATGCACAGCCGAAAAAATATTAATCAACTCATTTTTTCCCACAACAATCACAAGTGCAGTTGATAAGAGAGTAATATTTTTGTCCTAAAGTTTTATCAGAATTCACACCTTTTTGCAACAATGGAATAATTTATCTGATTTATCTGATTTTTTCTTTGATTTTTGATTTTTTTTATTTATATACAATATCTTCCGTCTATGTAGCGAGCTTTGGGTCGGTGGCTCCCAAACCAGTTGGCTTTATGGCACCAGATGTTAAGACACCCCTACGGACTTAATTACTCAGACTTCAGTTATATATATTTTTTACAGCATCTTTGATCCATGTAGCGAGCTTTAGGGCACTAGGTGTTAAAAACACCTTACAGACTTAATAACTCGGATCTCAGACTTTTTTTTTTACTCCATCATTTTTTGAGATGCTTCCTCCAATTAAACTAGAGCACTGAGTATTACAAACTTTCAATTATAGCTCATGTCCGTATGTTACTATACATGTTGATAATACCTGCTAACTGAGCATATGAAGATCCATTTTAGTCAGTATAATGGAGAATTCACAAATTAAATAATTCAAAAGGAAATAAACTAAAATTAACTTGTTCCGAATTAGGTTTGAGATACGTCTCAGGAGTGGAAACTCCTTACTCAGCTATCTCTTACCAATTTCACATTTTTAGTCAAAATAAAAACAAAAACGTAAAAGATTTTTGTAATTTTTGAAAATTTTTCAATTTTTTTTTGTAATTTTCGAAAAATTTTGGCCTAAAAAAAAAACAACAACACACAACTAAAAACAAATACTAATCAACTAATTCTCCCCCCAAACCTAAATGAGACATTGTCCCCAATGTCTTAAACAATAGAATAAGAGTTTAGAAGATAGTACCTGGTTAACTGAAACTCTACACGAAAATTTAAGGTTAAGATCTAGATTAATCCGACGTTCTTACCACGATCGTCCTCGGACCAATTTATCTTTGAAAGGATAAGGTCAATTTGTGGTTCATATGCTAAGATTTGGTCAATTAGATCCAGAGCAGTTCTGGCAGTGAAGAGGAGTTCTTTTAAAGGTTTTGACATAAACCCATTTCTCCGGGCATCATCAAGAAACACACAAAGAAAATCATAAAATCCATCAAGTTAAACAGCCCAATTGGTTTCTTGTGTATGTTCAAGTTCGCCAAAGATAGCACTATAAAAATTTCCTCCAATGTGCCCAAGCCACCTGGCAAAGCAATAAAAGCATCAGCACGGTTAATCATTTCTACCAATCGTTCAGACATACCGGCCGATCAGTTCCTCTCCGTTTGATGGTTCAATAAGATTTGCCTCTGCCAAGGGTTTTGGGATGATTCCCAAAACGTGACTGCCTCTTTCTGTACGACCTTTGAAACGATCTCATTAGTCAAAGATTCCTCGCCATATACTAAGTGCATATTCCTTGCAGCTAAGACTCGGCCCAATTCTGTGTTGCTTCTACGTATTGTGGCTTAGTACCAACACTAGTACCGCAAAACACACATATGTTTTCAACTCGTCTTCTTGAAGTGGTTTCCATGTTTTACTCTAGATGTCTTCAAAAGTGCAATGATGAGTTGAATTTATAACACCTGAAAAGGGTGAGTAAAATAATAGCACTAGTACCTGCCAAATGACAATTATTAGTTAACAGTAAAATAAATCGTGATATTCAAAAAGGTCTGGATCCTGTCGGAGAAAATAAAAGAAAACAACAAAACAAATTACAATTATTAGGAAAAGACAAAGAGATATAATATGTAAAAGAAAATTAGCGGCTTGATTGACGTCTATGCGTCATAGACAAGCTTCCCATCCAATTTTCTTATAAATTGGCACACAAAGTCTTTTTTAGTCAGATTCTCAAGACTTAACTATTGTCTTTCTTTTTGAAATTGTGTATGTAATTTGTGAATGGCTATATGAACATATCCACTGGGATGCGTCTCAAGAGTCGAAAATATATTATCTACAGACTCCTTACTCAAGCCATCCCTAATGAATTTAATTTTATCTTCGCGATTATCAGACACCATTCCTAAAGAACGACAACGAGTATTGCAATTCCAGTTGCACATTTGTAACAAACACCCATTTGCTTAGCTCTACGTTTCTTTGCATAGGTGCTTCTTCCAAAACCAGGCAGATGTGAAATAAAAGATTCAGAAGACTCACCTGCCAATCGGACCCGTGCTTCAATTATCCAACGAATATCTTTAGGAACACCATTGATCATTAGTAATCTCATCCGTTCTAAGTGAGCTTTGTAGACTTTCATCAGAGATTTTTGAGGGAGAGAATGAAATTGCTTGTGAAGATTTGGGAGAGCTTCTTCCATCTTGAAATGTCTTAATCTGCAAAAACTAAACACACAAAATTAAATCACACTAAATCACAATATATACACAAATTGCATGGGTTGCCTCCCTGCGAGCGC
>SKCR01046653.1:0-41373 GCA_019454045.1 Zanthoxylum bungeanum
TAAATATGTTATCATTTTTACTGTATGAAAGTCTGTTGGTTCCCCAATCTCGATGCCAGATGGAATCAGTGGCCTAATATTTGTTCAAATTCTTTCTTGTTTTTGTCTCTTTTTTTTACCCTTAGTTTTTTGCCAAAGATCTTTTGTAGCACTGATTTTGTTAATTTTCAGGTGAGGGCGTATGTAGTATTGAAAATTGTTTTTTTTTTTTTTTTGACTTTTTGTGCATTGGAGTCCATATTTAGATATAAGCGGGCATCTTCATTTTCTAAAATAAGGGACGACCACACCAAAGAATTACCGATCAACTACAACCTATTTTCTAGCCTCCCAAGAGATCCAAATCATTTTCTTGTATGCTCGAGCTTTCATTTAATAACCAATTCCGATGAAACTTGTGAATTGTTGAACTCGGATTCAGCCTACTCTTTTTAAGCAACTTCCTCTCCAAGTGAAGACCCATTTCCATAGAGAATATGTTAGAACCCATATTTGCTTTAAAACAAATCGAATAAACGAATCATAATCTAAATTGTCACTCTTAATTATAGTACGAAGAAAATTGACTTGAGTCCAAACCCAATAAGGCAAAATCCGGACTCGGATTCAAAAGTTGGTATCTCTAGATTCTCTATTAAGGGTCGTGACTTCAATTATAGCAACATCTAGGATCACAATTGGAACGTCTCATATTGATTCGGTCTCATTTCGTCCCGATTATGTTTCATAATAAAAAAAAAATTCTTGAGTCCCTATTAGATCTTTGATTCAAGATTTTTTAAACGAAAATTTAATATATAAAACGAAAAATCATTTCGAAACCCGACTAAAATTTTCAATCCAAATGATTTTCTTCCTAATAACCAATTAACCCCTATCAACATCCTTCTTCCATTGCCCAATATTAAGGAGGAGAGCTTTTAACACTACTAAACTATTAAAACCACTCATTTTAATTTTATTCCCTAAAACACCTTTATCTTCATCATCTTCACCACCTCTATAATGTTGGAAATCCTAGGACATAAACGAAGAAGATAAAATTCACAGTTGTCTCAAATTCTTAAAAAAAAAAATACACCATGAACTCAAATCTAAGACTTGACAATCAAGTCATAAACACTTTGCCACCAAACCATACCCCTTAGGCACTCCTTCTATTTTGATAATTCTGAAGAAATAAAATGATGATTATTGATTTGATTTTGAAATTTTTTTAAGTGAAATTGCAAGAAAGATGAAGAAGCCGAATCGACGATCAAGACAAACGAGCGCCGCCGTTGATTCGTCATCGTCATCCTCAATTATCACAATCACTAGCCGTTGCTGATAAAGAACGTTGCGATCGAGAAGAGAACTGATGAGTCAGAACAAGAAAATGATGATCTTAAATTTCACTTGTTGCATTGTATTACATGATCAGAATCATTATTGCTACTGCATTTTGATTTGAACAGTGAAGTTCGTTTGGCTTATTAGAAAATTTATCAAGAATTTGAATTTTGATATTTTTTTTCATCACGTTCTGCTCCATAACTAGGAAAAAAAGAAAGAAAGAAAGAAGTTGAGGGTATTTTAGGAACTAAAAGTATTTAGAATTTTAGTAAAACTCACTTCAGTTCAGTATTAAACCCGGGTCGTTTCGGCCCAGATCCTTTTGGCCCATTTTCCAACCAATCGGAGCTTCGTTGTTTTTAGGGTTTGTACGAAACCCTCTTTCACAATTCTCTCTCGCTTTGCTTATTTTTCCTGTGAATCAATCAATCTGCTAGTTTCGAGTTTTGATAATGAGCAGATCAGGCCAGCCTCCGGATCTCAAGAAGTAATTACGCGCGATCCCTTTCTTCTGATTTCACGGTTCAATTTTTTTTTTAATATATATTTCTTTAGACTCGTAATTTCTAACTATGATTTTGGGATTTTTTTTTTAAAATTACAGGTACATGGATAAGAAGCTTCAGAGTAAGTTTTCTTCTTCCACCCATTTCCGATAATTTGTTTATGTTAGATTTACGAAAGAACTGATATTGAACAAATTTTATTTGAGTTGCTTGTTTTATCTAGGATTGCCTTCATGAATTTCAGCCGTGGTAGTTTGTAAACTTGTTTCAATTAGTTTTTATGTCCACAATTATGAATTTGTAGTTCATTTAGTCAAGGAGCTGACTTTGTCTGTTCTGATGTGTTTTGAGGGTTGATTGTATGGTTTTATCATTCCTGGGTATTACATTCTGCAGTTACTTTACAAATTAATTACTGAATTTGAGTGTTCGGTCCAATGTTTAAAATACAGATAATGCCGTCGGGGCGCCTCGATTCGAAAATTAGAAAAAAATTAAAATCATAATATCAGCATAATAAAAACATCAACAATCCAAAATACATTCATTTATCCATCATTCATAGTATGTTCAAAAAACAATGATAACTAATCCCTAAATATGCTATCATTTGTGTCTAGCGGCATGAAACTTGGGTCAAAACCTCCATCATTATCAGATGGGTCATCCTCCAAAGAGTCTCCTTCACTTGTATTGATCTCACCATATTGGCAAATGATGGAATTATAGCAACATCAAAAGCAATGTCATTCTCATAAAAAAATCTACCAATATCTTGTGCTGTCTGTTCACGAAGATTTTGAATACTTCCGTGTGAAGGGCGTATCGGATTGTCCTCCAATTCTCCCTCTTCAATATTAACCACAAATCTATCCATTGGCCTCTAACTGTTCTCTTGGATATACTATTTGAACTACCAAAAGATGTACGGTGAGGAAGGCACCTTCATCAATTCCTTCTTCTCGATAAAGTTGTGCAACCTTTTTTGTATCTTGTTTTTTTTCTTCATAAATTCATTTATCTCAGATTGTACTTATGGAGGAACCATTGTACATGGCGCGACATTATCCTTAATAACCGCAAGATGTTCTTTCATTCTGTATCTAGTGCAAAAATGACATTCAATATATTTATATCCTCCCTTTCCATCTCCCGCAGTAACTCCATGCCTGTACTTCAAAGCTGGATCTGTTCGAGTCGACATCTTAATGTCTACAACACAATTGAAACCAGCGAGAAACCAATTGAAACCACAAGTCTACAACACAATTGAAACCAAAAAAAAAACTTTGAAACTACAAATCTACAGCACAATTGAAACTAGAGATCAACCTAGCAACTACAACTCCAATTCAGTAACTCTGTGCCTCGGCTGTTTCAGAGAGAAACCAGAGAGAGTTACCAGCTGTTTCAGAGAGAAACCAGAGACAAACCAAAGATGCGCATGGAAAAACCAAGAGAGAAAGGCGACGTCTTACAGGGAGAGAGGCGACGAGATGACATAGGCGAAACCAGACAAGGGAGAGATCGAGAGAGAGCTTCGAAAGATGACAGAGGCGACGAGAGCTTCGAAAGAAGACAGAGATGACAGAGGTGACGAAGAGAGACCTTTTTTCTATATTGATTCAAAATGATGACGTTTTGGAGCTCCAAAACGTCGTTGTTTTGAAAAGGGAAAAAAAAAAAAAAAACCCATTGCGTCTGAGGCGGCCGCCTCACGCTCAATGGGTTGACCGACCTGCCAAATCGGCTCCAAAATGTCGTCGTTTTGAAGGCAAAAAAAAAAAAAAAAAACCCATTGCGTCTGAGGCGGCCGCCTCACGCGCAATGGGGCGGCTGATCTGCCAAAACGGCAAGATGCGGCCGCCTCGACGCGCCGTAGCCGCAAGGCGGCGCTTCTCAGCGTTTTTTTAAACACTGGTTCAGTCTGCCTTTTCTCTTGGGTAAGGAAGTACCATTCCAGGCTGATAATTTTCCATTAGCAGTTATGGAGTAAAGTTTGTTTGTACTGTGCGATTCTTTTGATGATCCCCATGAAAAAAAATCATTATATTTAGGGGTGATATCCACATGTAATGTATTTTCATGTTTTTGTCTTTTGATGTAATATCTCTTGCATGTCTTTGGTGAACATTTAGGTTGCATCTGGTTTTTTGACAACATTGAACTGTTTTTGTGGGTTTTACTGTTTTATCAATTAGTTTTTGACTGTGTGCCCTTGTCTGTAAGGGATTATTGATGGCAAACTATATTGTTATGTGATACACCCTCGTTAACAACCAGTCGAATAAAAAAAGGAATAAACTCTGTGGTGTCTTCCATTGTGGACAAATATATTCAATCAAAATTCAAATGCTCCACTATTGCCCATCCGATTATTTTAGCTTGGAAGTTTAATTTATTTTGGAATATTGACTCATTTCCTATTTTATAATGCAGTCAAGCTCAATGCTAATAGAATGATTGTCGGAACACTTCGTGGCTTTGATCAGTTTATGAATCTCGTAATAGACAACACTGTTGAGGTGAATGGCAATGAGAAAACTGATATCGGGATGGTGGTGAGTGTTTCTGTCCTTTTTGTTAGTTTTCATAATAGTGAAGCTTCCGTTTGAGTATGATTTTCCTGCGGCCTTTTTGTAATTCATATCAAATTTTACTGCAGGTTATCAGAGGAAATAGTGTAGTCACCGTTGAAGCTCTCGAACCTGTAAGCAGAGCACAGTGACTTAGTTTTTCCATTGGGTTTGATGTAATGTACCTTCTGCTCTTCTGTATTGCTTATTCTAAGGGAGCTTATTTTCTTTGTAATGCTTATTCTAAGGGAGCTTATTTTAACAGGTAACTAGTATTAGTCATTGAATGACAACAAAATGAATTCATAGTCATTTAACACTTTGATTATACTTTTGTGTGTGCTTCCTAGTTTATTGATATTTGATACTGAACCAGAACCGGGAACAGGTGTATTAAAATGATGCTCACAGATTTAAATGGCATGTCTGTTTCACTCTGTAACTTCTTGTACCCGTTTGTTGTCTTCCCTTGTGTGCTTAGCAGTATGGAGCTTGACACTCTGATCAATCTATGGTTATGTGCTGGTAAATATGTTATCATTTTTACTCAATGAAAGTCTGTTGGTTCCTCAAACTCGATGCCAGATGGAATCAGTGGCCTAATATTTGTTCAAATTCTTTCTTGTTTTTGTCTCTTTCTTCCGTTTTTTTGCCAAAGATCCTTTTGTAGCACTAATTTTGTTAATTTTGGTGCTAAATATGAAATTATAGCTCTGATTTAGAAGTGTTATGAAACAAGTTTTTTATGTATCTTTCATTGCTATCAACTACATAATCATTTTCAGGTGAGGGCGTCTGTAGTATTGAAAATTGTTTTTTTTTTTTTTTGTGCATCGGAGTCCATATTTAGATATAAGAGGGCATCTTCATTTTATAAAATAAGGGACGACCACACCAAAGATGTACCGTCAACTACAACCTATTTTCTAGCCTCCCAAGTCCCAAGTAAGGATGGCAAAAAAGCCCCGGCAAACTGATAATATATTCAAAGCCGTTAGAAATGCCAAACTGATTTCTTCTTTGTGGGAGCTTTAGCTTTTGCTTAGTGGAAAGCTGCAGCTTTGTTGTGTGTGTTTGGTTTTTGAAACAGTATCTAGTTCTACGGATAAACAACTCACAATCACAACGGGTATAATTTTTTTGTTAAAGCTTCAGCTCCATTATTTTGAATGTTATCTTTTTAGCAATTTTTTTTTCCAGGTCTTTATACGACGACGCTCCATAGAGATTAGCAAAACTGAAAAAGAAATCATTCTCTAAGCAGTTTCCAGTCTTTCAGAAACTTTGTACGAAGAATAAAAGCAATTATGCATGCAATTCAAATACCATATGACTGTTATTCACTTTCTAGCTTTTTCATTTTGCTTTCTCCATAAATACTTTAAAAAAAAAAAAAAAAAAAAACTAGGGCAAATTTACCATACAACGGCTATATTGTTAAATTTGAACTGTATAATTTTTAACTAGAAATGATATTTAGATGTAAATTCTTATTCAATAATCATCAATTATAATTTATAAAAAAATTCAGTAAATAACCGAATCCAAATCCCAAAAAATAATGTAACATGTAACAGAGAAATAAAAATCGTGGGGAGTGAATATTCTTAGCTGCTGCTTTGTATTGTACATGTGATGTGCACGTTTATGACCTAATACAATAATAATTAAATAAATCTAATTGAATTAGTATATTAATGATACCACATGATAGCATGGCCTATTAGGGGTTTAATTACAACTCACCTAACATTTAACACCACATAATCTCTCATTCTCTCTTTAGCATCAACAACTTCTAACTCATAATTTAATTCATTGTCTTGTTCCAAGAGTTATATATGTGTTTGGTAGCTATTTATTGATTAATCCCTCATAAATATTTATAAGAATTTAAAATTATTGGTAGCTATTTTTCGAATATTCAAAAAAAAAAAATTGATTTCAATCTCATGTTGGTAAATTTTTAGTCTCTGGCAACACTATAAGTATATTTATATGATTTTTCAATAAATTTCAAAATATAAATATTTTATATTATATATAAGTATACCAGAGTAAATCCTCTCATATAATTCCCTAGATTAAAAATGATGTCATTTTTTGATATACGTAGAGAGCTATATATGAAGTATATGGGAGATGCTCTTGAAGGGGTCGGAAAATCCATGTCATGTCTTAGATATAGGAAGTGAAGTATTTAACAACACTTGCTATTATCCATACACATGAATCAATACTATTGTAAAAATCAATCAATTGATATTGTAATATCTATAAAATAAAAATATTTTATATCATCTAAGAGATATATAAAAAAAATTTGGAATAAAACCTCTCCGAGAATTTCTTAAATTAAAAATGATGTCATTTTTAAAAAAAAAAAAAATATCAGGAGTTATATAGAAAACATCATTGAAGATTATCTAACAAGGAAGTTACATAAAAACAAAAGGAATCTTTAATGGAAGGTGATAAAACAGGTGGCTACAAAAAAATGTCCAATAATCTCTCTCTCAAAAAATAAAAAAAAAATAAAAAAAGTGATGATGGAATGATATTGATAATCACATCTTACCATCCAACACTTTGAAGCCCTTTCCCTTTCTTGAATCCAACTCCACTCTTCCTCAAAATCCAAGCTTGACTCTTCATTTCAAATCAACCCCACTAAAAGGAAAAAAAAAAAAAATACTAAAAACCCATCAAAGATAATTTCTTGCTTGTGAATTTTCTCTCAAATAAAGCAAATTAGAAATAAAAATTGAATCTTTTTCATTACTACAATGACTGAAGTACTCCAATCATCTCCTCCTCATCACTTCCCTTCTCCTTCAAGCTCCTCTTCCACTCCATGTGCCCCCAATAATTATAACAGCAGCAATAATAGCAATATCAGCTTACAGCAGGGGCTTGGTTCAAGCATTTGTATAGCTGATATAGTTCAAGAAAGAGAGCAAGAAGACCAAGAAAGAGAGCTTGAGCTTGAGCTTGAGCAAGAGCAAGAACAGGAAGAAGAAGACGAGAGGAAAGAGAGGGAGAGAGGTGAAGGGGATCAGCTTTCTTTATTGACATTGTTGGTGGCTGCATTTAGAAAGTCTTTGGTGGGTTGTAGTATTGGGAAAGAGCTTTGTTCAATGGAGATTGGTTTGCCCACCAATGTTAGGCATGTTGCACATGTTACATTTGATAGGTTTAATGGCTTTCTTGGCTTGCCTGCTGAATTTGAGCCTGAAGTTCCCAGAAGAGCCCCCAGTGCCAGGTTTGTTTTCATTGTAAAAATTCCCTTTTATTTTTTGTATTTTTATGATTTTGTGGTGATTCTGTTTCTGCGTTTTGTATTTCTTATTTGGGTTTCTGGAAAATTAATCGGTTGGTTTGTTTGGTGTGATTCTCTTTTGGGTTTCATTAAACTGAATTAGTTCAGATATTTCCAGAACTTTTCATTTTGCATTCCAATTGCTTCAGTTTTTAATTTCTAATTGCTTACGCTCTTTAAATAATCTTTCTGCTTTCTAAGGCATGAATTTGAGTATTCTATTGGAGTTTTTTCCTTGTCTGATGTGTAAACTTACCATAATTGGAAATATGGTTTATGCAAAATATGATGTCACAGAGAGAATAATATGGTTTGATTAAATGAGATTAGTTAGTGGTTAGCTGAGTCATTAAATCAATATATAAGTTTACTTCTTTTGGTAATTTGTTAACAAAATTTGTTTCTTCATAGCATCATCCATCATGTTTCTATGGAACATTCTCTGATCACTTTCATGGCTGAATGGTCATGCATCTCTTTTTTCTCATCTGCTTTAGCTTTTCATATTTACATTGTATTTTCCGGGGGTGGGTCTGTTGCCCTTGGGTTATAGGGTGCAACTTAATGATGGATAAGCAATTAAGCATTAGTGAGTTGAGCCTGTTGCAGTTCAAAGGAAATTTTTTTAACTCTAACACTACATTTTGTTGGAAACTTCTTCTGTCGAAAATAGGCAGGTCAGAACTCAGAAGACACATGAGGGTACATCACTGTGTCCATTGGTGCCCAAGATCACGTGTAAATTTTGTAGATGAATTCATGTCCATGCAATTAATAAAACTGGTTCAGGTGCTTAAGTGCTTTGCATTGTTGGTGGAAAAATTGTTGAAATTGTTGGTGTTATAAAGGTATCATTGTTTTATCAATTAAAAAAACAGTGAGTCATGGTTGATTATACATTGATATCCTAAAATTCAAAAATACACACATATTTAGCCATATCTTGGTGTTGATTTTTTGAGCCACTGCATTGGACACTTGTGTCCATGCCTGCTAATCTTAGCTTTACTAATGTGTAAAATACATGCATCTGCTGAGTTAAAAATCCTAATTTTGATCCTCATGTGGTAGAAAACTAGTTAGCATCAATCTTTACTTCAGCTTATATCATACTGTAAAGTACATTGGTCGAGGTTACCTTGCAAGATATTTATATGTTCCTTTGGTATCTCAAGTCATTACATAATTGACTTATTCCAGTTCTGGTTTTCTTTTCCCTTTTGTGGGGAGCTGATTCATTCTTGCATACAGACAGATTATATGCATCAAATAGTAAATTTCATTTTAATCCGCTACTTTTATGCTTGTACCTATATATATCATTGAAGGAGAGACTGGTGTAGATATGTAAACTTAGTTTCAACTTTCACATTCATTTCAGATCTGTTGTGAACTTCATTTTTCTGTCTGTCATCAGGACATTGCAGTCTCGATCCTTATGTACACCGTTGACTAAGATATCCTTTGTTTGTAGTGCAAAAGTTTTTGGAGTTTCAACAGAGTCTATGCAACTTTCATTTGATTCACGAGGGAATAGTGTGCCTACAATATTACTACTGATGCAAAGGCACTTGTATGCTCAAGGAGGCTTGCAGGTATGTTCTTTCTTTTACTGTTGCTTATGTGATAATTAAATGGGGATCAATCTACTAATTAAATGAAGATTAATCTACCCATGTTAATGATGCGTTATTTAACGTAATTCAGCTAATAGAAGCTTGAGTTCCATGAAAATCTTAATGTTGTGGAGCAACAAGAAAACAAAATATTTCTATTTTTAACTCTCTCTGATTCATTAAAAAGAAGTTGTAAGAGATATGAATATGCGAGTTCCAACTTCAATACACATTAAACTATCCAACTTAATATTGTGTAGGCAGAAGGAATTTTTAGAATTAATGCGGAGAACGGCCAGGAGGAATATGTCAGAGACCAATTAAATAGGGGAGTGGTACCAGAGGACATTGATGTGCATTGCTTAGCTGGTCTCATAAAGGTACAGATTTGATTCTTAATTATGGCTGGACTTCTCCTCATCCTCTTTTTTAGAAGGCTTTATTTTCAAAACTTGATGTTCTGCCCATGAGGCCTATGCTATAACAGCTTGTCTTTAGTTTGTACTGGATTTATAAAGCTTTTCTTATGGGTTGTTAAACTTTCCATTTGTCATGCAAGTGATGTAAGCTTCTCCTTGCTGACTTCTTGTTTTGTCTTGTTCTGATTGGTGTCAACTGTAGGCATGGTTTAGAGAACTTCCGACGGGTGTCCTGGACTCTCTTTCACCGGAGCAAGTAATGCAATCCCAGTCAGAAGAAGAATGTGCTCGACTTGTGAGGCTCCTCCCTCCAACAGAAGCAGCTTTGCTCGATTGGGCTATAAATCTGATGGCAGATGTTGCACAATTGGAACATTTTAACAAAATGAATGCAAGAAATATCGCTATGGTGTTTGCACCAAATATGACTCAAGTGAGAATTTGACCACAATGTTAATCTGTCTTCTTTTGAGCATGATTCATTAGGTCCGCGAGATTTTTTCATTTAGGACAGTCCTGCCTCTTTAAATATTGGTTATTGAACTTGGGTTGGTATAGTATTGTCTGCTGCGCTTCTCTGTTCAGGAACTTAGATTTAATATGGTCTTTTATTTTTTACTACTACAAGTATGGTTTTAATCATGCATTAATTTGATAACATCCCTAAATATTTCTGTTGATTGCAGATGTCAGATCCTTTGACTGCATTGATGTATGCCGTCCAAGTGATGAATTTTCTCAAGACTCTAATCGTTAAGACTCTTAAAGAAAGGGAAGACCGGATGGTAGAATCAATTCCTGTTTCCCGCGTAGAGCCTTCTGATGGGAGTGGACACCAAAGCTCCTCAGCTTTATATCGTGTGGAGACTGAGGATCAGGCAAACGAGGGGAATGAAGAGGAATATTTTTTCGATACCACAGAGCCTGCTTTGGAGAGCCCTCATCCTAATCAACCCGATTCCACAACTGAAACCAGCTCTCAGAGCTTACTAACCTCGATCGAGAATGTCATTCCTTCAGGAACTTGTTATCTTGCTGATAACTGTCCTTGTGACGTTATATCTCAAGTTAACTCCTTAACAAATGGACTTGCAGGTTCAAGTAGAGGCATTCAAACCAACATTTCCAGGATTAAAATCGGTCTGAAGGGACCTAAGAAGTTCAATGAGCAGTCAATGGCTTTGACAGCAGGGCGTGTAGAGAAAAGCAAGGGAGCTGGGATTATAGGCCTAATAAATTCAAGGACAGAGCTCTTCGAAGCCTGGCGATGAAGCGCAATCCAGATGCTGTGTGTTGCATAGAGGGTTGGGAAGATTGGCCAACTAGTGAAACATGTTGTTGTTGTGTTTTCTTTTTCAAACTTTGGAAATATTGTGTATGATTTCATGTGTGCTTTCATTGTTCTTTTGGTGAAGTTTGTTAACCTTTTTGTGTGTTTCATGTTAGCAATTCTGTAACACCATCATAACCGTTTCTGTTCCTCAGGGTGATGTGGTATCACCAATCAATCTTTGGAATTGTATTAAATATAATTATAATTTATTTAATCGATTTTTTTTACTATTTTAATATATTTGGTAAGATATTATTGAATTATTGAATACGTGACGTGGTATCACCATTACATAAATAACAGAATTATTGCCAAATTGACGGACATGCCCCTCCCTTTAATAAAAAAATCCCTCTAAATCCCTCCACAATATATATATATTGTAATAAAAATTCTCTCAAATAATATATATATATATATACTTATTTCATTTTATTAATTAAATATTTTTATTTTATATTTTTGTTAAATTTATTTTTTTTTTGCTTTTTAGATATATAATCTTTTTTATTTGTTTAATAAATATTACAAATTTCGTATTTATTCATTTAATTTTTTTGATTATTTTTTAATTAAATTAACATTACTTATGTAAAAAAAAATAATTTTACCAAATAAATTTAATTTATAAAATAAAAATTTTGATAGTCTATTTGTTTAATAAATATAGTATATTTTTTATACATATTTTTTTTATTTATTTTGAAAGTAGAAAAATTTATTTTATTAAAAGTCGTGTTGATTCTGATTCTGATTTTATTTTCACTTTATTAAAAGTTGTTTGTCTTATTTACTTTCGTAAATAAGTATCCATATCTACTTTTACTTTATTAAATTTTTTTATTAAAAGTAGTGTTGATTCTGATTCTGATTCTGATTTTATATTTTCTTTATTAAAAGTTGTTTGTCTTATTTAATTTCGTAAATGAGTATCCATATATACTTTTACTTTATTAAAAGTTATTTGTTTTATTTGTGTTTACTTCTTATATAAATAGATAGTTTGCAAGTTTGAAGGTAAGATCATTTGAGTCTCTCTTATCTCATATTCTATTTCCCCTTCAACATATCATTCTCTCTTCTTATAATAGAGTTATCATCTTAGTAAAACATTATTGATAACTATAACTTGGGCTCATTTTCGGATAGTTGGTCATGTGAGAATGATGTTCTAAATGGGGAAAGCATCTCCAACAATAGTCGCGATTATACAACTGAATTTACTACAGACAATGTTAGTTATTATCGTTGTATTATGTATATTCTCTATTTAATTTTAAAGTAAAGAAATTATGCATATTTTATTATTTATACGTCTTCGTTATCTTTTTTATATATAGATCTTTGAAAGTATAGAAGATATGATAAATTGGGCGAAAAGAGTTGGTCTAGAAAATAATATTGTGATAGTGATTAAAAATTCTGCTAATTTAAAAGGCGGCAAGCTTCCAAAGTGTCATCTTATGTGTGAAAGAGGAGGAAAGTACAAACCGCCATAATATCTTGTTGAAGGTCAATCCATAGTAAGGAATGGTGGGACAAGAAAATGTGAATACCCATTTGAGCTGCGAGGTAAATCAATTCTCCAGACAGTGTTATGTGGGGATTAAAGATTACATGTGGTTCCATAACCATCAAGTAGCAGAATATCTTGATGGTCATGAGTATCGTCTAGGCTAAAACCATTAGAGAAACAATTTTTGCTCGACATGGCCAATGGCTAGGGGTGTGGATTAATCGGTTTTAACCGATTAACCAAACCGTTCCGATCCATTTTTTATAACAGTTTGGTTATTGTGATTAAATCGGTTTTTACGGTTAAATTTTTTAAATTTTTCGGTTCGGTTACGGTTATGAGATTCGTATAACCGAACCGACCGATTAACCGAAATATATACATGCTTCAAAACCCTAAATAAGTAAATAACAAAATTTCATATACCGATTATTAGATAAATTGTTAAAACAAAAAAATATTAAATTATTGGCTATTAAGAAACCCAAAATTTCATAATATTGGGTTAAATATTAAATTTGATGAATATGAATTTATATTTGTGTTAAATTACTTTGTTGAATGTTGAGTTGATGAATTTATATTTGTTGGACTGGTTAATAACTGAATTAATCAAAACCGACCGAAATATAATCGTTAAATTGGTTAATGGCTATGTGTCATAATATGGTTAAATCGGTTACACATTTACTTAACCGAAAAATTTCGATTCGGTTAAAAAATCAAGGATTAACCGACCGAACCGACCGATGCACACCTCTACCAACAACACCGCACCCGGTGAAATTCTTAGTATTTTAAAAGAAAGAGACTCGTCAAATACTACGGGAATCAGAAGCATTTACAATGCTATTTCCACAAACAAAGAAGCTAAACGAGGTGGTCTAGCTTCTATTCAATATGTTTTGGATAAATTGATTAATAAAAATACCTTCATGATTACCTTACAAATCCAGACACCAATGAAATTACATATATTCTTTGGGTTCATCCTAAAAGCCTAGAGCTATCTGTTAACTTTCCATTTGTATTGATCATTGATGCCACATACAATACCAACGAGTATCAGATACCACTATTGGAGGTTGTTGGTATCACATCCACAATGCGAACTTACTCGCTTATGTTCGCATATCTTAGTAATGAGACGACAGAGCAACTAACATGGGCATTATCAATATTGAAGAAATGAATGGTTGAAAAAGGGGCCTCGTTGCCATCAATATTTGTTTCAGATCATGATTTGGGACTCATTAAAGCCATTGAAATATGTTTTCCCATGGCTCCTCACATTCTTTGTATTTGGCACATAAATAAGTGTGTAATGAATAAATGCAGTCCTATGCTTGGTATACAGTGGAAACGCTTTTATTCATCATGACACTCTCTTATTAATTCATCAACACAGTGGTCTTACCAATAGAAATGTGAGGTGATACGCGATGAGTTCAAACAATATAATGGTGCTCTAAATTATCTTTGGGAAACATGGTTACACCCTTACAAAGATCGATTTATTTCAGCATGGATTGATACATGTATGCACATGAGGAGCAATTCAAGTCAAACATATAGTTATTTTATTGCATTACTAATTTAATTTTGGTCATTATTGTGCTGCTAATGAAAAAATACAATAATTTTTTTTAATTACAGGGCTGAGTCTGCACATTCGAGATTGGAGTTATATTTGGGAAATCTCATGTCATCCCTACAAATCTCTTTGAAAAAAATACACAAGATGTTGAGAATTCGGTTTGGGGAAATTCAGAAGCCATTCGAGAAATCTTTGAACATTCCACGTCATACACATTTGCGTGAGGAGATTTTTAATCAAATAAGGTGTCAGATTTCATTAAAAGCGATGAGTACATTTATGATCAGTTGAAATGTGTTGATGAAGCATCTTACCAACTAGTCCGCATATGCAACTGTTCATTCAAAATAATATACGGATTGCCATGCGTTCACGATATTGCATATTACCTTCATCTTTCTATTCCAATTCTGATACAAAGTGTTACCGCATATTGGAGGAGGTTATCTATGCACGTACACGAGTTCAATTACGATGCAACACAACCTACCATGATATCAAACGTTGTTGAAATATTAGATGAGATAGATCCATGTATATGTGAGCATATGATATAAAAGTTTCTCGATATGACAGATCCATCTCAAAGCACAATTCGAGTCCCTTCGTACAACACTGAACATAAGGTCGACCTACATGCAGAGATGAGCACACCAGACGCCACATACCTTCTTTTGGATATGCATCCACTTCAGGATCAAGGGTCACTCAACTAACTGTAACGACTCTAGGGAAAAAGGGTCGTGGGAGGCGATCAACCCATGATCAGTCTCAAGTTCCACCGATCTGTGATACCTATATTAAGAAATTACCTGTGACATATCCAACGTTATATTTCTGACACTATTGATGTTCAAGCTGATGGCCATTATGGATTTAGAGCAATAGCTGCATTAAGGGTCTAGGTACTCATTCCATGCTCACCATGGCCAATGGCACTCTCATCTCCATCCGAATCTGGTGTACCTCAAAAAATTGCTCGGCCCGTGCAACCCACCCCACCGGGTCTACACCGTCAAAATAAGCTAACTCCACCCTTTTTAGCATCATCCTTCTTTCAACCTCACCCTCCTCAACCTGGTTTTCATCCGTAAAATTCCTCACCCCCTCAGTGCTAGCCGGGTTCAAGGGTCTAGGTAAATTTGCTTCTGGAACATTACTGGTACTCTGGGTATTGCTGGGTTCGACCTCATCCAGAGGATTCTTTCCCTTCATCCACTTCAACACACAATTCCTGAAGTCAACCATGTCATCCAACTTCATGTTCAGGTTACCCACTTCCAACAATTGGTTTTTAATGGCGTTAATATTTCCCTCAATATTTTGTAAATTAGAAGTTAGCTGCTCAACATCGCTCTTCAGTCCTTGCACCTGTTGTTCAACGTCACTTCTCATTCCTTGCACCTCTACTTCAACGCGTCCTGTATTTCTTTCCAAGCTTTCGATTCTTGACTCCATTCTTGTAGCTGCCATTAATCTCCCTTAGTCGGATCCGGCAGGTTGGACCAATTTGTTACGGACCAGACTAATAACTCAACAATCGTGCAACAATGATCAAAGAAAATGAATGAATCAGCTTAAAATTATAGTTGATTCATTTAGCTTTCAAGCATAAATCCTTACTGTCGTCACAAAAAAAATTAAAGACTGCAATATAATATCCAAACAATAAAAGATAATAGAAAACCTCAAAATGGCACACACGTCTCCCAGCCACTGCTGGTGTTCTTAGCCCCCTAGACCCAAATAACATAATTTATCATATCCCATAATTACAATATCCTAACAACTTATATGTTATCCTATAACGCTTTCATTCCTTCCACCATTTGCACATGCCAGGTCAGCCACTTATTTGTCTCATTCCCTTCTGGTCTTCAGCCCAACCAAACCCATTACCCTATGTAGGCCCAAACCCATATTGCCTTCCAGCTTCCATCTGCTCATATTCGATCGGAAGACTCCTATCAACACCTCCCTCCCTTAAGAAGGACTTGTCCCCAAGTCCAAATTTCAAAAACTGGAATTGGATGTTCTCCGGCTCTTCCCAAGTAGCATCCTCTAGAGCCATGTCCTTCCACTTAACAAGCCATTGAGTGCACTGCTCTCCTCTCTTGCTCACAGTCCGTTGAGCCAATATACTTTCAGGAGCAACATGGGAGTTGCAGCCAACTTCCACATCTGGCGGTAGTTCACCCTCCCCCAATTGTGTTCCTATGGCTCTCTTGAGTTGAGAGACATGGAAAACGGGGTGTAGCTTGGACCCCTCTGGAAGTTTCAACTTATACGCAACAGCACCAATCTTCTCAATGACAAGAAACGGTCCGTAAAATCGTGCAACCAACTTAGCATTAATTCGATGGGCGATTGTCCGTTGCCCATGCCGACGCAACTTGAGATACACCCATTCGCCCACTGACAAAGTAACCTCTCGCCTTCGAACATTAGCAAACTTCCTCATCCTATCTTGAGAGCGTGCAAGGTGGTACTTTAGTTGCCGCAGGGCTTCGTCTCGTTCAACTAAATCCTGAGCAACAGCGGCTACGGCAGTCTCCCCCACCACGTATTTCCGAATCCCTGGGGGGTGTCTTCCGTATACCACTTCAAAAGGGGTTTTCCTAAGAGATGCTTGATAATTCGTATTGTACCAAAATTCTGCCCACGCTATCCAGTCTGCCCAATAACGCGGTTGCTCAGATGAAAAACAACGTAAGTACGTTTCTAAACATCGATTCAAGACCTCTGTTTGCCCATCGGTTTGCGGATGGTTGATGAACGGAAAATATATCAATATTTACCGCCCCTTTTACTTAATATTTTGTTTAGTTTCTCGGGTTTGATGAACGTTTTGATGTGTTTTTAGTTTATTTTGCAGATAAAATAATATTGGAACATAATGAAATCATTTAGGACGAAATGTGGGTCAAATAAGGGCAAAAATTGGACTTGACATATTAATTTTGGAGATTGGAAACTTGAAAGGGCGTTTCAACGAATTGCAGTTTTGGAAATTCCAGTTTTGCGCATCTGTCGTATTTTGGGCATAACTCTTTACTCCGATATCGGATTGAGCTGATTCAAGTTCCAGATTAAGGAAGACTCAAAGATCTACAACTTTGAAAGAAAAAAATAATTTCGAATTCTGAAGATTTAATGCCCGAAATTGATGAACCATCCAGAAGTGTATTGTGTGTAATTATTAAAGTCATTTTCAAAGCCAAAAATAAATTAATAAATAAATAATAAAAATATCAAATCATCACCAAACATGATAAGAGATTAGTGTAGCAATTAATAATGGATTTGGTGGAGCAATTAGTGGAGCAATTAATAATTGATTTGATGGATGATTTGATGGAGGAAAAATTTTGCCTATAAATACCAAGCCATTTCATTTGTAAAATTCATACTTTCTTCTAAGGAATTCCTTAAGAATACTAAGAAGATTGTATCTTGTTTGTTTATTTACAGCTTTCAGTAATTAATTTTCATTTTCGCACTTTCTTTTCTTTACTTTTCAGTTTTTACTTTCCGCAATTTACTTTTACGCACAGTACTTTTCTTTATTTAATTTTCAGTTTTTACTTTTCAGTAATGAGAAGGTAACTCCCCCTTTGCTGGGGTAAAAGGTAAAACTTTTATTACTAATATTTAGATTAATCTCCCTTAATTATAATATATAAACTAGTTAAAACTTGACTTAACGAGGATACCGCCATATTGGTCGGTTGGTAATTATTTAAATTGGTTTTAACCTGACTAAACTGGATACCGCCTGATTGGTCGGTTGATAATTAATTATTAATTTGACTTAATCTGGATACCGCCTACATGGCTGGTTGGTAATTATCATGCAAAGTTAATATATTATATTAAGGGAGATATCTAAAATAGAAGTAATAAAAGTG
The DNA here is from genome assembly GCA_019454045.1 of Zanthoxylum bungeanum. NCBI lineage: Eukaryota > Viridiplantae > Streptophyta > Magnoliopsida > Sapindales > Rutaceae > Zanthoxylum > Zanthoxylum bungeanum. The sequence continues at coordinate 18,126 of SKCR01046653.1, forward strand.
GATCATTTTACCTCAGCATTTTCTTTTATTGTACTTTTACTTTATTTACTTTTCAGTAATTTACTTTCACGCATTTACTTTTCAATTTCAATTTATTTACTTCTTCAGCAATTTACTTTTCAGTAATTTACTTTACTTCCAGCATTTACTTTTCAGTAATTTATTTCAGCATTTACTTTCCGTCATTTACTTTTCAACAATTTAATTTTCAGTATTTTACTTTTTGTCTTTTTTTTATTTAAATTTTTACTATCCGTAAATATGTGTCGTAACTAAGCCAATTATCTGGGGTTGTGATGAAATCCAATATCACCGGTTTATAAGGGGTTAGATTATAGCTTGGGTAATATAAAGATTTATTTATTGAATCTTAATCTTTTTCATTAACTTTTCATTAACTGGCCATTAATAAAATTGAACTGGGAAACTTAAAAATGAACTAGACATAGGGATTTTAAGTTTAAGACCTTAGACTCAATAGTCCACGATCTTCCTTGAGGATATATAACCCTTTAATATAGATTTCCTTACAGGATAGACATATACCTGTCGGGCGGGGGTAGCCATAATTGGAACTTAACTTAATGAATCCAGATAATTTGGTTGACATAGACATATGGTTCAATTGGGTTAAACTGGGTATTTGTGTCTGACCATCGACAGAGGCTTACACATAATTTAGTGTTCCAGGTTAATAAATCAATATATTACCCAACTTTAAGATAACCACTTCAACTTAAAATGATATTGGAAGAAATCACAACCCTAGATAGTTTTTAATATTGAATTTTTTAAAAACCTACTTTCGAACAATTTTATTTACTTGTTTTAAATTTAGAATTGTCACCATTTCAAATCGATCCAACAATCTGTTAGATACTAGTAATCATCTGACCTCATAAAATTAATAGCTTAGGTATTAAGTCCTCGTGGGATCGATACTTTTTATACTACTTGAACGATACGTGCGCTTGCGTTATACGTGTGTGTTTACATCGGTCAAGTTTTTGGCGCCGTTGCCGGGGACTTATTTATCTTTCACTACTTAATTTAGGGGTTAGATACGTTACTTGTATCTAATTTCTTTTTACTTATTGTTTTTGTTTTCTTGTGTTTCAGGTTCTCAGAAACTACATGAGACGAACCAGAAGCTTTGAACTCCGATCGCTTGACCCAGAAATTGAAAGAACCATCAGACAGTTGAGAAAGGAAAGGCGAGAAGGCCAAGAAGCTTTAGTCAACATGGAACCTGAACCGTTGGAGGTTGCACTACCAATTCCCATTCGAGACAGAACCATTCCGGTGGTTGACAGACTCATTTCCTGTATTGTACTTCCTCCTCACTTACCAGCAAATGTGTGTGACATCAAAACATGCATTCAGATGATTCAGCAGTCAGTTCAGTTCGGGGGGAATGCAACTGAAGATCCTAATGCCCACATCAGTAACTTCCTGGAAGTTTGCGGTACTTTCAACTACAACAGAGCATCAGAAGAAGCAATGAGACTGCGAGTTTTCCCATACTCCTTGAAGGACAGAGCTAAAGCTTGGCTACATTCACTACCAACAGGTTCCATCACAACTTGGAACACTCTAGCCACCAAATTCCTTGCAAAATACTTTCCACTCCACCGCCAGAACTGCAAAGTTGAGGAATGACATCACATCCTTTGTACAAGATTCAGAATCCCTCTGCGAAGCTTGGGAAAGGTACAAGATTTGCTTCGGAAATGTCCTCACCATGAGATTCCAAAATGGCTTCAAGTCCAAACATTATATAATGGACTTTCTGGAATAATGAGAACCACAATCGATGCTGCTGCTGGAGGAGCCTTGATGGAAAAAGGAGAAGATCAAGCCTGGGACCTAATTGAAGAAATGGCCAACACAATTCCTTGTGGCCAACAGAAAGGAGCATGATCCAAAGAATTACAGGAATTTATGAAGTTGGAGCAAACACAGCAGTGAATACCAGGCTGGATCAGATATGCAAATGTCTAGAAACACTTAGCACGCAAGTTGTGAACATCACTGGATCCACAAGTTCACCATATGGAGGAGCACATGAGTCGAACCAACTTGAAGAAACGGTGAATTTTGTCAACAATTTCAACAGACAGGGGAACAATCCATATTCCAACACCTACAACCCAGGGTGGAGGAATCATCCCAATTTTTCATGGAACAACAATTCAGGCCAACAGCAGAACTATCCACCACCTGAATTCCAGCAACAGAACAAAATCCAGGAGCAAACAAATGAACCAGGAATAACATAACTGTTGACCCAATTGAAAAAGTTAGAAGCAAAACACGACTCTCAAGCAGTAAGATATGATGCTATGTTTCAATCCCAATCAGCATTAATTCAAAGTCAATCTGATTCTATTAAAGCACTGGAGAATCAAATGGGACAACTGACAAATGCTCAGAGTTACAGACCGCCAGGTACCCTTCCTAGCAACACAGAGCCAAATCCAAGAAACATGGGAATGAGCATGTCATGTCATGCCATCATGTTAAAAAGCGGTACTGAAATCAACAAAGATGTTGGAGTCAATTCAACTGCTGAGGAAGTTCCAAAAGAAACAAAGCAACAGATGGAGGAAAAAGAAGCAAAGGAAAAAGAACAGATCACTCCACTCCACCTCCACCTTATCCTCAACGTCTTCAGAAGAACAAATTGGACAAACAATTTTCCCGGTTCTTGGAAATCTTCAAAAAGCTGCATATCAACATTCCATTTGCAGAAGCGTTGGAACAAATGCCCACCTATGCCAAATTCATGAAAGATATTCTTTCACAAAAACAGAGATTGAGAGATTACGAGACAGTAGCATTAACAGAAGAATGCAGTGCCATCATTCAGAGGAAACTTCCCCCAAAGTTGAAAGATCCTGGCAGTTTCACTGTTCCTTACGTCATAGGAGAACATAACTTTGGTAAGGCTTTGTGTGATTTAGGTGCGAGTGTTAACTTGATGCCTTTTTCTATTTTCAGGAAATTACAGATTGGAGAAACAATGCCAACTTCAGTCTCACTGCAACTTGCTGATCAAACGCTCGTATTTTCGAGAGGTGTAGTTGAAAATGTGCTGGTCAAGGTTGACAAATTCATTTTCCCAGCAGATTTTATTATCCTTGATAGGAGGAAGACGCAGACGTGCCAATCATCATTGGGAGACCATTTTTGGCTACAGGTCGAACCATTATTGATGTACAAAAAGGAGAATTAACCATGAGGGTATAAGACCAAGAAGTAACATTCAATGTTTTCAAGGCCATGAATTTCCCAGATGATGAAAAGAAGGAGGAATGTTTCAAACTCGATGTGATACACAGTACCATTCAGAACTCTGATGAAGACAAAGTTCTACTGACAAACTTAAAACATGTCAATTGCCTGTGAAGCCTAAAGATAAAGCATCTTTTGCACTGAAAGAGCCAATTCTTGCACTACAAGCAACAGAAGAGAGAAAATTTCCACCAGCTCAACGAATTGGAGGAATTTCACAATCAGCCTTTTGAGGATGCCAAATTGTACAAAGAAAAGGGCAAGAAAAGACATGAGAGAAATTAGTTAGTGCGCATACAACTGGAACCAGGGCAGAAGGTACTGTTAAACAAATCAAGGGTGAAATTCTTCCCATGGAAGCCAAAATCACGGTGGTCAGGTCCATTTGTGATCACTAGGGATGGCAAGAAGATCCGAATCCGGCCCGGGTCCGCATGGATCCGGAAGACCCGGATCCGGTTATACCCGGATCCGCTAAAAAAAATTGCGGATCCGGGTCTTATTTTAGAGGACCCGCATCAAACCGGGTCCGGATGCGGGTTCGGATAATTCCGGACCCGGGTACCCGGGACCCGGTTTAATTAAAAAAAAAAAAAACAAATTAACCTTAAATCGTAAAATCTCTCATTCGGTCATTTCATTCCCTCTCAGTCTCTCAACTCAAGTACTCAACTCTCAAATCTCAAGTTCTCAACCCATGCCAGTCGGCAGTCGCCACTCGCCAACATCTTCAGTTCATCTTCTTCACCCACGCCAGTCGCCAAGAGCTCGCTCATATCACAGAATCATGCGACAAAAGCTGAGAAATGGGTTCGTTAGAATAATGGGCTTGTAAAAATTAAAACCCTAGCCCACTTAACCTCTTCCAGATCTCCATCCTCACCCTCTATATATATAAAAATCATCCCTGTAAAAACCCTAGCAGCTAAATTCAAGAGCTCTCGCTCATATGAGAAAAATTCAAAAGAGTATCTTATGTGATTGATGAAATGTTTTGTATGTTTTTTTGTTTTCAATTTTTTGGTAAAAGAAGTGTTATATGGGCAATGATTACAAAGAGTAAATTTTGCTGGAGAGAATTTTTTTCCCCTAAATTGTCGATTTGGGTATTTGTAAAAAAAAAAAAAAAAAAAAAAAAAGTGGGCAGTTACGGATCCTGGGTCCGGACCCGGATATACCCGGTCTATTCCGGGTATACCCGGGTCCGGACCCGGAAGTACTTAACCGGGTCCATTCCGGACCCGGGTCCGCCGAATTGCTTGCGGATCCGGATCCGGACCCGTATGGATCCGGATCCGGATCCGGAAATTGCCATCCCTAGTGATCACCAAAGTTTTACCAAATAGAGCCGTTGAGATACATGATCCTGACGCTAACAAAACTTTCAAGGTTAAAAACAAGCATGTCAAGCACTACTGGGGAGAATCATTTGAGCGACAAAAAGAAAGTGTTACACTTTCAGATCCAACTTAACGTTCGAGAAGTCAAGTCTGGCTGACGACTTTAAACTTAGCGCTCGTAGGGAGGCAACCCATGCAATTTTTGTATATATTATGATTTGGTGTGATTTATTTTTGTGTGTTTAGTTTTTGCAGATTAAGTCATTTCAATATGGAAGAAGCTCTCGTAAATCTTCACAAGCAATTTCCTTCTCTCCCTAAAAAATCTCTGATGAAAGTATACAAAGCTCGCTTGGAACATATGAGATTATTGACAATCCATGGTATTCCTAATGATATTCGTTGGGTAATTGAAGCACGAGTCTGATTGGCAGGTGAGTCTTCTGACTCTTTTATTTCACATCTGCCTGGTTTTGGAAGAAGCACCTATGCAAAGAAACGTAGAGCTAAGCAAATGGATGTTTGTTACAAATGTGCACGATTTAATTGCAACACTCGTTGTCGTTCTTTAGGAATGGTGTCTGATAATCGCGAAGACAAAATTAAATTCATTAGGGATGGCTTGAGTAAGGAGTCTGTAGATGAAATATCTTCAACTCTTGAGACGCATCCCAGTGGATATGTTCATATAGCCATTCGCAAATTACATACACAATTTCAAAAAGAAAGACAACTGTTAAGTCTCGGGAATCTGACTCAAAAAGACCATGTTTGCCAATTTATAAGAAAATTGGATGGGAAGCTTGTCCCTGACGCATAGACGTCAATCAAACCGTTACTTTTCTTGTAAATATTATATCTCTTTGTCTTTTCTTAATAATTATAATTTGTTTTGTTGTATTTTCTCTCCGACAGGATCCAGACCTTTTTGACTACCCGATATTATTTCGCTACTAATCGTCCTCTGGAAGATACTTGTGCTATTTTTACTCACCCTTTTCAGGTACTATAAATTCAGCCCGTCATTGCACTTTTGAAGGCATCTAGAGTTGAAAAAGAAATACATAAAAAATGGAAGCCACTTCAAGAAGACGAGTTGAAAACATCTGTGTGTTTTGCGGTAGTAGTGTTGGAACTAAACCACAATACATAGAAGCAGCACAAGAATTGGGTCGAGTATTAGCTGCAAGGAATATGCACTTAATATATGGCGGAGGAAATCTTGGACTTATGGGGATCGTTTCAAAGGCTGTACAAGAAGGAGGCAGTCACGTTTTGGGAATCATCCCAAATCCCTTGGCAGAGGCAAATCTTATTGGATCATCAAACGGAGAGGAACTGATCGTGCCAGGTATGTCTGAACGACTGGTAGAAATGATTAACAGTGCTGATGCTTTTATCGCTTTGCCAGGTGGCTTGGGTACATTGGAGGAAATTTTTATTGTACTATCTTGGGTGAACCTGAACATACACCAGAAACCAATTGGGCTGTACAACGTTGATGTATTTTATGATTTTCTTTGTGTGTTTCTTGATGATGCCCGGAGAAATGGGTTCATGTCAAAACCTATGAAAGAACTCCTCTTTACTGCCAAAACCGCTCCGGATCTAATGGACCAACTCTTAGCTTATGAACCACAAGTTGACCCTATCATTTCAAAGATAAATTGGTCTGGGGACGATCGTGTAAGAGGCGTCGGATTAATCTGGATCTTAACCTTTAATTTCCTGTAGAATTTCAGCTAACCAGGTACGACCTTCTTAACTCTCTTTTACTGTTTAAGACATTGGGGACAATGTCTCATTTAGATTTGGGGGAGGGAATTAGTTGATTAGTACCTTGTTTTTAGTTTGTGTGTTATTTTTTATTTTTAGTCCAAATTTTTTTCGAAAAATACAAAAAAAATTGAAAATTTTTCAAAATTACAAAAATATTTTGCATTTTTTGTTTTTATTTTGACTAAAAAGGTGAAATTGGTAAGAGATAGCTGAGTAAGGAGTTTCCACTCCTGAGACGTATCTCAAGCCTATTTTCGAAACAAGTTAATTTTTGTTTATTTCCTTTTAAATTATTTAATTTGTGAATTCTCCTTAAAACAGACTAAAATGAATCTTCATATGTTTAGTTAGCAGATATTATCAACATATATAGTAACATACGGACATGAGCTAAAATTGAAAAGTTTGTAATATTCAGTGCTCTAGATTAATTGGAGGAAGCATCTCAAAAAAAGCAGTGGAGTAAAAAAAAAAAAAAAAACGTCTGAGATCCGAGTTATTAGGTCTCTAAGGGTGTTTTAACACCTAGTGCCCTAAAACCAACTGGTTTGAGAGTCACTGGCCCAAAGCTTGCTACATGGATCAAAGATGCTGTAAAAATATATTTATATATGAAGCTTGGGTAATTAAGTCCGTAGGGGTGTCTTAACACCTGGTGCCCTAAAGCCAACTGGTTTGGGAGCCACCGACCCAACACTCGCTACATAGATGGAAGATATTGTATAAAAAAAAAAAAAAAATCAGAAAAATTATTCAATTGCTTTAAAAAGATGTGAATTCTGATAAAACTTTAGGACAAAAATATTACTCTCTTATCAACTACACTTGTGACTGTTGTGGGCAAAAATGAGTTGATTAATATTTTGTCGACTGTGTATATGGAGAATGGTAAAAATAATCGGAGAATTTACTTATTCGGTAATTTAGAATGAAACAAAACAACTATTGACTTGGAGTAGAAGTTTCACCTGATTAGTCATTAACTTCTTTATTCTCTTTTCTCTTGTCTTTTTGAGTTTGTGTGCATTAGTTTTATTATCTTTTTACTTTTGTAAAACGTTTGTGGGTATCGTTGCTGTAAGCCCTCACGAGACTATAACTCGTCCACTAGAGACACCTAGGGGTTTAAAGGCTTGTTGCATATGCTAAATGCAACCGTGATCCCTACGAAAGTGGCTTAGTTTAATTTTAATTACTTCTTGTATTTAAAATTGTTGTTTTGCTCGAGGACTAGCAAAAGTTAGGTTTGGGGGTGTGATGAACGGAAAATATATCAATATTTACCGCCCTTTTTTACTTAATATTTTGTTTAGTTTCTCGGGTTTGATGAACGTTTTGATGTGTTTTAGTTTATTTTGCAGATAAAATAATATTGGAACATAATGAAATCATTTAGGACGAAATGTGGGTCAAATAAGGAAAAAAAATTGGACTTGACATATTAATTTTGGAGATTGGAAACTTGAAAGGGCGTTTCAACGAATTGCAGTTTTTGAAATTCCAGTTTTGCGGCATCTGTCGTATTTTGGGCATAACTCTTTACTCCGATATCGGATTGAGCTGATTCAAGTTCCAGATTAAGGAAGACTCAAAGATCTACAACTTTGAAAGAAAAAATAATTTCGAATTCTGAAGATTTAATGCTCGAAATTGATGAACCATCCAGAAGTGTGTTGTGGTGTATTATTAAAGTCATTTTCAAAGCCAAAAATAAATTAACAAATAAATAATAAAATTATCAAATCATCACCAAACATGATAAGGATTAGTGTAGCAATTAATAATGGATTTGGTGGAGCAATTAGTGGAGCAATTAGTGGATCAATTAATAATTGATTTGGTGATGATTTGATGGAGGCAAAATTTTGCCTATAAATACCAAGCCATTTCATTTGTAAAATTCATACTTTCTTCTAAGGAATTCCTTAAGATACTAAGAAGATTGTATCTTGTTTGTTTATTTACAGCTTTCAGTAATTAATTTTCATTTTCGCACTTTCTTTTCTTTACTTTTCAGTTTTTACTTTCCGCAATTTACTTTTACGCACAGTACTTTTCTTTATTTAATTTTCAGTTTTTACTTTTCAGTAATGAGAAGGTAACTCCCCTTTGCTGGGGTAAAAGGTAAAACTTTTATTACTAATATTTAGATTAATCTCCCTTAATTATAATATATAAACTAGTTAAAACCTGACTTAACGAGGATACCGCCATATTGGTCGTTGGTAATTATTTAAATTGGTTTTAACCTGACTAAACTGGATACTGTCTGATTGGTCGGTTGGTAATTAATTATTAATTTGACTTAATCTGGATACCGCCTATATGGCTGGTTGGTAATTATCATGCAAAGTTAATATATTATATTAAGGGAGATATCTAAAATAGAAGTAATAAAAGTGGATCCTTTTACCTCAGCATTTTCTTTTATTGTACTTTTACTTTATTTACTTTTCAGTAATTTACTTTCAGCATTTACTTTTCAGCAATTTACTTTCAGTAATTTACTTCGAGCATTTACTTTTCAGTAATTTAATTTCAGCATTTACTTTCCGTCATTTACTTTCAACAATTAATTTTCAGTATTTTACTTTTTGTCTTTTATTTTATTTAAATTTTTACTATCCGTAAATATGTGTCATAACTAAGCCAGTTATCTGGGGTTGTGATGAAATCCAATATCACCGGTTTATAAGGGGTTAGATTATAGCTTGGGTAATATAAAGATTTATTTATTGAGTCTTAATCTTAATACTTTTTCATTAACTGCCATTAATAAAATTGAACTGGGAAACTTAAAAATGAACTAGACATATGGATTTTAAGTTTAGACCTTAGACTCAATAGTCCACGATCTTCCTTGAGGATAGATAACCATTTAATAGATTTCCTTACAGGATAGACATATACCTGTCGAGCGGGGGTAGCCATAATTGGAACTTAAACTTAATGAATCCAGATAATTTGGTTGACATAGACATATGGTTCAATTGGGTTAAACTGGGTATTTGTGTCTGACCATCGACAGAGGCTTACACATAATTTAGTGTTCCAGTTAATAAATCAATATATTACCCAACTTTAAGATAACCACTTCAACTTTAAAATGATATTGGAAGAAATCACAACCCTAGATAGTTTTTAATATTGAATTTTCTTAAAACCTACTTTCGAATAATTTTATTTACTTGTTTTTAAATTTAGAATCGTCACCATTTCAAATCAATCCAACAATCTGTTAGATACTAGTAATCATCTGACCTCATAAAATTAATAGCTTAGGTATTAAGTCCTCGTGGGATCGATACTTTTTATACTACTTGAACGATACGTGCACTTGCGTTATACGTGTGTGTTTACATCGGTCAATGGTATGCCGAGCTCATCTTCAACTTAGTGCCCTGCAGTTTGAACAACTCAGCCCAAAAGTGACTTCGAAAAACAAAATCTCTGTCACTGACTATGGTCTTAGGGATGCCATATAACCGGACAATTTCCCTTACAAACTGCTCAGCCACCTTCCGCACCGTGTAAGGATGCTTCAGTAACAAAAAGTGCTCGTATTTGGACAGTCGGTCCACCACCACTATTATGACGTCAAACCCCCGTGATTTTGGCAGCCCGGTAATGAAGTCCATTGTGATTTTTTCCCAAATCATTTCCTGAATTGGCAATGGTTGTAACAAACCAGCAGGTGAAGCAACCTGATATTTCTGTTGTTGACAGGTAGTGCACTCCGCCACAAATCCATAGATTTCCCTCTTCATACACACCCAGTACAAATTCTCCGCAACGCGCCTATATGTCCTGAAGGCTCCGGAGTGCCCTCCAGTTGGGGTAGTGTGGAATTCGTTCATGAATAATTTAGTCCAAGTAGAATTGGCAGGAAGCACCAAGCGGTGCCTGTAATACAGTCTTGAACCGAGTAAACGGAAGCTGGCCATTGACGACGGTTCGTCCTCAATCTTTTGGATGATTGTCGCGAGCTTGGAATCTGCTCGCACTGCTGCATCGAGCTTGTCTTCTTCGACCCAAAAAGGAATAGAAACTGCTGCTAATTCGCCCCTTTCATGGATTCGTGACAGTGAATCTGCCGCACAATTCTCCTTGCCCGGCTTATAGATTACTTCAAAATCATACCCCATTAACTTTGCTACCCAATCTTGCTGATCCGGCGTATATACGCGCTGCAACAAGAGATGTTTTAAGCTTTTCTGGTCTGTGTACACCCTGAACTTCCTACCCAATAAGTACGGCCGCCAATGTTGAATTGCCAGCACCAATGCCATTAATTCCTTCTCATATGTCGACTTAGCGAGGGCCCTATCCCTTAAAGCCTTGCTGAAAAAAGCCATATGTCTCTTTTGTTGCATCAGTACAGCCCCAATTCCGGTTCCCGAAGCATCGCATTCAATTTCAAACACCTCATGAAAATTTGGAGTCCCTAAAATCGGCGCAGTTGACAACTTCTCTTTTAGATCGGTGAAGGCTCGTTGGGCGTCTCCATTCCACTTAAATTGATCTTTTTTAAGTAATTATGTCAGAGGTCGTGCGATTTTCCCATAGTCCTTAAGGAACTTTCGATAATAACCCGTATGCTCGAGGAATCCCCTCACTGCTTTCACTGACCTCGGCAGCGACCAATCTTTAACGCTCTGGACCTTCTCTGGGTCAACTTCCACACCACAATGACTGATAATATGCCCCAAATAACCAATCTTCTGTTTCCCAAATTGGCACTTACCCCTATTGGCCACGAACTGTTGTTGGACTAATGTGTCCAGCATCACCCTCAAATGAGCAACGTGGTGTTCCCAACTTTTGCTATACACTAAAATGTCATCAAAAAAAACCAACACAAACTTCCGCAAGTAGGGCCGAAAAGTATTATTCATGGTCGCTTGAAAGGTTGCTGGCGCATTCATTAACCCAAAAGGCATTACGACAAACTCGTAATGTCCCTCGTGAGTCCGGAAAGCGGTCTTGGCCACATCTTCCTGTTTGACCCGAATTTGATGATAACCTGACCTAAGGTCGATTTTTGAAAAATATTGGGCTCCATGAATCTCGTCCAACAGCTCTTCAATCACCGGAATGGGAAATTTATCTGGAATCGTAATGTCATTCAACGCCCGATAATCAACGCAGAACCTCCAGCTCCCATCCTTCTTTTTGACCAATAGCACTGGGCTTGAGTATGGGGAACTACTCGGTTGTATAATCCCTGTCGCAAGCATTTCCCGCACCAATCGCTCCATTTCGTCCTTTTGACTGTGTGCGTACCTATATGGCTTGAGCCGCACTGGGCCTCCTCCCTCATGAATAACAATGGCATGATCAGTCTCTCTCCTTGGAGGCAGAGCTCTCCGTTCTTGAAACACTTCATCATAATCATTCAACAGCTGCTGTATTTCCCACTCTTTACTCATATCTGCCTTTTCCAAGTCGCAAACCGTGGAATGCCCCTTAGTTCCACACCACAACACTCCCGAAAATTCAATCTCAGCAACCTTTAAGAGGGACTTAAGAGACATGAGTGTTCTGCTAAGTGACGGATCTCCCTTGAGAGTAATCTCATTTTCCCCCCACGAAAATTTCATCGTCATTTGACCCCAATCCACCTTTACTTCCCCCAATTTCTCCAGCCACGATACTCCTAGAATCAAATCCACACCTCCTAAGCCAAATAAATAGCCGTCAATTTCCACAGCAAAATTCCCCAATTGCAGCGCCAACTTCTCACATTTCCCCCAAGACATGGATCTATGGCCATCCCCTAAATAAACCCCAAATGTTGGTGTCTCTGTCACAGTTAACCCTAGCCTGTTCACCAGCTCATTAGAGATGAAGTTGTGGCTTGCCCCGCTGTCTACCATCACCACTATTGGCGTTCCCGAAAGTTGCCCCATTAATTTCATGGTGCGTGGTCGAGTAATCCCTCCAATGGAATACATGGGTAATTCTAATTCTGCACTCCCCTGCTCTCCTTCGACCATTTGTTCCTCCACTAGACAATCACTTCTGCCTTCTTCCTCATCATGAGCCCCTATGTCCTCATCCCCTAAAATAGTGACCCTTAGTGATTTGCCCTTGGGCCAGCTCCAGGCCCAAACGGTTTTGGTCCTACTCCCCCACCTTGCCCTATCTTCCCCAAGCTGTTGGTTCTCGGCTCTCTGGACCAGTTGGTGAATCCTCCAATTCTCGGCACCCTAGCATCCCCTGCCATGTCGTCTTCTATCATCCGAGCCAATTCGATAGCTCTCATCACATCTTTAGGCTCGAATAACCGAACACGTCGCCGAATATTCTCATTTAAACCATTAAGGAAATAACCCAAATATTGCTCCTCTGGTAGCTCACTGACATGCGAGGCCAACTTCTCAAATAACTCAAGGTAGTCATCCACTGAACCTTCCTGTTTCAGAGCTGCAAGGAATTCGTAGGGGTTAGCACTACCCCGGTCACTGAACCGTTTATACATTTCGTTCATGAGCCCATCCCATGTCAAGTCGGGTAATTTCTTTCTCACCCACCGAAACCAATGAATCGCAACTCCTTCCATGCTCACCATGGCCAATGGCACTCTCATCTCCATTCGAATCTGGTGTGTGGGACAATTATGACCCATGGCGTCACTATTTGTACAGATCATAGTGATGTTGTACAAATTAACTATGTGACAAAGGAGATTGCACTCTTATCATTTGTGATTAGATCACCTAGAGTATAAATGATGAGAGGTCCCTATGATTTGTTCCTGGACGGAGAATGATATGAGACAGTATCAGTCCACGTAGGATAAATCATTAAATATCCCTAGTCAGAGTATTATCGAGATTGGACATCGATAATGCGTAAAAGACTAGTATTACACATGTGCGCGTTATGAGTGCACAACGACATAGTTCTCATATATTTGGGTATAAGATACTCATGCAAGTGTAATAGGAGGTTGTGTTTTACCGATGGTATGGGAAACAGCTTCGCTCTGGATAAGACCCCCTCGGAATTCCATTGGTAGTATGACTATGTGTCTATGGAAGTCTGAAATCAGGGTAAGTGTATTTGGTCTTAACCTGAGAGTTGCACCGCTAATACTTGCGACAATCAATATACTTTGGTTGAGGTCGTCTAGGGCTTTAACAGGTTCTGTGTACGCCAATGATGGGTATATTGAGAATCGTAGTGTGTTGGGTGTGATGTCAAGACGAAAGTGTCACTCCAGTCATATGAAGATGATGGTCACGTAGGATACGGGACTGGTTCTCTTAAATGTTGCAGCTATCGGGATAATATGACTAGGTCATGTTTATTCGATTATAGAGACTAGTCACCAGACATGTGCTTCGTACGGGGCAGACACAATTCTAGCCCCAGGCCTAACACGTGATCATCTGATACTGGACAGAAATACGCAATACTACATATACTACGCCTGATACAGATCCTTTATTCCTGTAAGGATGTTTCCGGAGAATTGGGTAGGCATGTCGCTTTGCTAGAGGCCAACCTTGTCTTGTAAATCGGTACAAACGTAGTAAGAGGTACTTACGTGTTCGGATAGTCCGACGACCGAATTTACTGCCAACATATCCGGGGATCTCATGGGTCGCTTCCCAAAGATTCACCGATGACGTATGACTCGCACTCTAAATTAAACTGGGATTAATTAGAAGAGAGAGAAAATTAATCTGGGATTAATTGCAGAGATATTTTATCTGAGATAAAATATCAATTAAAGAGAGATAACGATTAATTTGGAATTAATCGGTAAATTAATATATTTGATATATTAAACGAAATTGGATTTCGACGCGGAATTAAAATTAGATTTTAATTCGGGAGAACGAATTAATTTTGAATTAATTCGTTAGCGACGTGAATAGTGACTTCGCTAGGCGTAATCATTTAATTACGACGCAACAGAAAATTCGTTAATTTGGAATTAACGAACCTGAGCCTGAGATTATTTGCGAGCGTATTCGCATTTCAATTCGAATGCGGTACGCAAGTCAAATCAAGCGTCAAATCGCTAGTCGCAACTAGCGTCACATCATTCGTCAATCAAGTGATGGATGTCTTTCACTTTGAGTGATTGACGCAAGTCACTATTCATGATTGATGGATTGATGTGAGTTGATGTGGTTGGTGTGGCTTTATTGTTTGACTTTTGTAAAGTCAATTTTGTGGTAAATCATTTTAATATTTTTGGAAAATATATAAGTGGATTTTATACACAAAATACCAATTAATTCAACACATTCTCTCTTCCTCTCATCTCTCTCTTCTCACGCCCAAACCAGTGGTTTTTTCTTCTGTTTTTGCCGAGGAAATAGGGAAGCAAAGAGTGTGATTTTGTGGCAAAATCACAAGTGCTAGCACATTTACGAGACATGCGAAGGTGATAGGGAAGTCTACCAATGAGCCGGGAACCATTCAATGAAGCTTGGAGCTTGACGAAGGACCCAAACGAAGGCCAAACCAGTGAGCAAAATCTGCTCACTGCCGAATGCAGTGAAGGAGGAAGAAAAAGTTTTTGTTGCCTCCGCGTCACTCAACCGATCGATGTGAGTATTCTGCAACTTCTTTGATTGTTATTCACACATGATTCATGCTTATAATTGATCTTGGGACCTTAATAGAAACCAACAATGGTATCAGAGCAAGGTTTGAGCATGAAATCAACTTAGGGTTAAAATTTGGGCAATTTGATTTTGAGCATGAATTTGTGAAATTGGATGAATGAATATGCTTAAATGTGTTTGAATTGAAGTTTGATTGGATCAATTTCAAGATAATTGATTTGGAATAATTTTCCCCAAAAATTTGGGCTTGGCCGAATTATAGTGCCCTAAAATATCTTGATGATTTTTTAATTTTTTATCATTGGATGACTTGAATCAATTGGGAATGATGATTTAATGTTTATTGTGAGTTTAATTGGATTGAAACCGAATCAGACAAAAATATCCCTATATTGTCGAGAGTATGAGCATGTGAATTGGGTTTGATTTTAATCAAAATGTGTTGGACATGTGATGATGAAAATGAGCATGATTAATTGTGTATATTAATGTTTTAGAAATTTCAATTTGGGTGATTAATCATGTTATACACTTTGGTAATTAAATTGGAAAATTGGATTTTTGGAATTTAATTATTTGGGTCTTAAATTGGATTTGGGCTTTAATGTTGTAATTGGGCTTGTTGGGCTTTGTTGTACAAAGTAGGGTTTAGGAAAAATTGGTTGGATCCAATTGGGCCCAAAACCGCATCCATAAAGCCCAATGTGACTTAATAAACCTTTAAAGTTTAATTGGGCCTAATGGGCCAAGATTGATTTCTAGGCTTATGAGGTAACTCCTGGATTGGATTTTGGTTATTCGGTTTGACCCGAGTTGACCAAAAGTCCACACCTCAAGAAATTAATTAAAAGCTCATTGGACTTTAATTAAATTAACGTTGGACTTTAATCGGGCTTTGAGACCCGTTGCGATTAAATTTGGAATTTAAGTCGTAAAAGTTCATTATTAAAGTGTAATATTTAATTTGGAATTAAATAGTGAATTAAAATTAAATACAAATTGAATTGGATTTAATTGTGTAGTTTAATTTAATTCGAGAATTCGTACTTTGAGTACTTATTCGCAAAACGAGTTTGACTCGCGCAAAATCAAATCGTTGTTCGAACATTGGATTATCACTAATTATCAGATTAATTAATTTGATTAGATTGATTGATAACATGCTTGTGTGAATACATGGTTGCGATGCATGAATAATGTATATCGGATGAATATTAGATGGGTGGGGCAATTTTAGAAATTGTTGTAATAAATTTGATTTATTAAATTGAACCTGCGTGTCCAGCCTTATTACCTCTCATTTCTTTGTATTCTCTTCTCACCTATTCCCCTAAATGTAAATGAGGTTTCTTTAGAAGTGTAGTGTAACAGGTAGAAGTAATACTTGTGCTAGCGGGATAGAGAAAGAGAGATATTTGATCTAGGATCAATGTGTAAAATATTCATCCGCATATCATTATTATTTAATTATACGCGCTTTATTATGTGTTTAGAATGCATGTTTAAGAGTGTATGATGATGAGACCTTAACAAAGATAATAAATTGGTTGCCAATTAGCACTAAAAAAACCCTCGCAAAATATTAAGCGTTTTTCCTTCCATTGAGTGATTCTCACTCAAGATCTAAGACGGCATTGGTTTGTTGGCCAAAGTCAAGGCCTTTGTCTGTCGAGGATGTGTTTGAATCACGAAGGCTTTGTTCTATATTGGTGTCTTGTCCAAGTTGTGGTTTGTTGGCCAAAGTCAAGACCACTTCTTGTCCATCGACATTGATTACGAAGCTTTCCATGGTCAATGGGTTGCGCTTAACTGGGATCACTAAGTTTGTTGTGCCAAAGCCAAGGCTTAGTTGATTCATATGAAAAAGGTTAGGTAATACATTGGATGTATTGGCATATATAAGATATATATTTCGGACTTGTATGTCCCCCTACCGGATCTAGGAATTGGATTGGATCCAATCGATCTTAGAGATCTACCTAGTTAATTATCATACAATTTGTTGGCCAAAGTCAAGATTGTGTGATATTTAACGGGATCCTAGCCCACTAGGAAACGCGGTTTCCCGAGTACTCGACAGAGGGTTAGAGGCTCGCCGAAAAATAGTGGGAGGCAAGAATTGAATTTGCAATATTCATTCAATTACTCGCCATACACGCTCAAACAAATATCCATTCGTCGTAATGAATTAAATGTTAGTTGGACTAATATTTAATGTCGTCGTTTTAATAATTAGTTGGACTATATATTCAAACTATTCATTTATAGTTGATTTTTAATTGGGTTATAGTAATCAATATAATTGATTTTAATCTATTAAATTATAGTTGATTAAATAATTGGACTATTGTAATCATTATAATAAATAGTACCTAAATCGTTGATTAAATAGTTGGACTATTAGAATCAAGATTAAATTGAAAGATTGACGTTTAATACATAATCCTAGGAAAATGTATTTAAATGGTTAATTTTCAAAATTGGGAATAAATTTCAGGATGGTCCTGGAAAATAATAAGTTACTTTATTTGAAAATAACGTATTAGGCCTAAGCCCGTAGTTAAGCAAATAGTAGAGCATAATCTTTGGAAGATTTATGTGATGATAACTTTAGTGCTTAATCCATTAAGCTTGTCGCAATAGACTCCTTAATTTCTGAATCAGAACTAAGAATTAGATCCTTAAAGTATGATAATGAAATTGAAAGATCTTCATAAATCTATCTTTAGATTTTAGAAGTACTAAATTGCAATAATAAACTCTTGGAGAGTTAATGACTATTCTCAAGGAGATAAAGTCAAACTTTGCAATAGGCAAGTTGCGCAAGGCGCACTTTACTTCGATATTCTAGAAGGCCAAGGCTTGGCCAAAAGGCTTCTGGAGTGTTGAAAATGGCAAAGGCAAAATCATTATAATCTTCTGGGAAGATAAATGACATATCCCAAAATGTCTGCACAATTGTGGCAAACAGGATCGCGGAAGCGTGACTGCAGGTTGGACAAAGCAGACATGAAGGAATTGAAGACGAGCTAGGCTCTGACTTCAAATATGTTTGTCAAAATTATGTTCACTACTAGTATTAAAATTAGATTTTAAATACTTAGTGTGGTACATAAATATATATTGATGTTCAGAATCTGTTTTGAACAGGATACTGAATTCAATCGAGATATATCTGCGAATTGAAAACGGGACGAAAATCGATGTTTTAACTGTAGATACCTAAGTTTAGGAATACCTTCGGGTGTGTACCTAAGTTGGAAACTGTTATAATGTAACTAGTTTGACTAGATACATTTCTCTCTATATCAGTGTTTGACCCGCTGCGGGTGAACCTTTATATTCTAGAACACTAAAGTGTTTTATTATATAAAGATGATATTGAGATAAACACATTAGATGTGAATAAAAAAATTTATATTTTGAATATAAATAAATCTCAAACATGACAAACAAATAGCTCAACTGTTTTGATCAGATGAAACTAATTGTGGCATTGTTGTCTGGGACACAATGAAACAAGACTCGTATATCCGTACTTTTGAAGATTGGGTACTAGGACTGATTTGATCCTATTCAAATAAAGTCTATGAATCTAGTTTATTGGGCAAAGTGTCTAAAACACCTTACTTGGTAAAAGTGTAAATGCCACTGATCTGTTAGCCCTAATTCATAGTGAAGCAAGTGGGCCTATGTCTAGCTAGGGTAGAGATGGATATGAATATTTCTTGACCTTACGGATGTGCATCACGTTATGGTTATGTGTTTCTTTTGAAGAACACAAATCGAAAACTTTTAAAGTTTCGACACGAAATAAACAAACAGATCGGCTAAAGTATTAGACCGTCACGGTAAGACCGTAATGGAAAATACTTAAACAATAAGTTTCTTATATACTTGAAAGAGTAAAGTATTCTTTCAAATGAGGACTCCTCCCGGAACACGTCAGTTTGACGGTGTGTCCGAACTGAGTAACCGAATTATGTCAGACATGATAAGGTTAATCATGAGTCGCTCTGAGCTACCATTTCCTTCAACAGATAAGCATTTACAGTGCAAGAACTTATTTAGAATAAGGTTCCATTAAAATATGTCTGACAGATATCATATTAGATATGAACGGAAAGAAACCGGGTTTCACATTCCTGTATATTTGGGTATGCTAGGCATATGTTTGGATGATACCAAACTAGAACCCAAATTGGATAAGTGCGAATTGTAGGTTATTTTGGGGATACCAAAGTATATTACTTATACATCTCACAAGAGAACAATTAGATTGTTGCTCTCCATGCGGTTTTCCTAAGAGGAATACCGATATGCAGTGGTAAGTGAGAGGATAGTAAAACTCGATGAAAATTGGAGTAATACTATTCCAGGCATCAATTCCTAATGGAACACAAATAGTTCATCAAGGATGAAACTATACCAGTAATCTTCGAATACACAAGAACCGCGTAAGTCAGAGAGAGTCAGAAAACAACCTGAGGTATGGGTTTCTGATCTCACCTTATAAAAGAGGTCAATCTTTTGAGGTATACCAACTGACTACGTATGAGGAAGTGATACAAGGTATCGAATCCCTATCATGACAAAGTGTCATGAGTCCGAAATGGATTCCATGTATACCAACTATGTTTAGACACTAGTTGATGTACCGCAAGGCATTGTGCCTAATGGTACTTACAAGTCTTCAAGGAAGACATACATGGAAGGTAACATACCAACGTACTAAGCTAGGTTTGTAGCGGAAAGGTATCGGTATCAACATTGTGTTGATTACGATTCAACCTTTCACATGTTGCCACGGTAAATCCATTTGGATGATGCTTGCTAATGCTGCATGTTTCATTTGTGAAATATGGCAGCTTAACGGGAAAATCGCTTTCCTGAAAAGGAAACCTTTTGGAGGATGTTTAGAACATCCTGACGGTTTTGTCATACTAAAACTAGCAAATAAGGTTTGCGGGTTATTCGATCCATGTTTGGATTGAAGCAAGCATTAGAGTCTTGGAATTATCGTTTTGATGTAATCATAATGGTGTATGATTTAATTCAAAACAAAATGATTCTTGTGTATATAAGAGGGTTAGTGGGAGCGCACTGACAGTGGTTGTCATATAAAATAATGATAATACGTCATTTCTTGGAAATGATAATCCCATAAAATAACTATCGGCGAAAGCTTGGCTTTCGAAAACTCTCCGTGGAATAGTACATTGAAAAATGTACGATATCTGCTGTCTCATACGCTTTGAGCATATGAAGTCACAAACAGACCAATCCAAGTGATAGTCACTGGATTGATGTTAAGAACATCCGTTAGTATCTGAGAGATCTAAGGATGTTGTCTTAGTCTATGGAGATGGAGAACTTGAAGTGATTGAGATCACTATAGCAAGTTTCATAACTGATAAAACGACTATAAGTCGAAAATGGTACTATACAGTTTGAATAACGGAACAGTGAGCTGGAAATCTTCCAAGCAAGATACTGTTACCGTATAAACAACAAATGCGGGTTAATTGATGCAGTTGAGGCGGCAATAGAAGCCTTCTGGGTCGATAAACAAATCTAATTAGATTAGATATAGTTCTGTTAGCAGCTGAGCTAGGCGTCAACACAGGCTAAAGAATTAATGGTCTCATCAACGATCCAGATAAATACTTCGACTATTCATCTGATTCGTTCGGATCATACATCGTGGCGATGTGATGATCGAATAAATCGCATCAGATGATAATCATGCAAATCTGCTGACGAAAGCGTTTCCTCAGCAATTTGAGCCAACCGTACATAGTTCGGGTGTAAGACACTCGAGTGACTGGCTATAGGCCAAGTGGGAGATTGTTGGACAATTATGACCCATATCGTCACTATTTATACAGATCATAGTGTTGTTGTACAAATTAACTATGTGACAAATGAGATTGCACTCTTATTATTTGTGATTAGATCACCTAGATGTATAAATGATGAGATGTCCCTATGATTTGTTCCTGGACGGAGAATTATATGAGACAGTATCAGTCCACGTAGGATAAATCATTAAATATCCATAGTCAGAGTATTATCGAGATTAGACATCGATAATGCGTAAAAGACTAGTATTACACTTGTGCGCGTTGTGAGGGCACAATGGCATAATTCTCATATATTTGGGTATATGATACTCATGCAAGTGTAATAGGAGGTTGTGTTTTACCGATGGTACGGGAAACAGCTTCGCTCTGGATAAGACCCCCTCGGAATTCCATTGGTAGTATGACTATGTGTCTATGGAAGTCTGAAATCAGGGTAAGTGTATTTGGTCTTAACCTGAGAGTTGCACCGCTAATACTTGCGACAATCAATATACTTTGGTTGAGGTCGTCTGGGGCTTTAACATGTTATGTGTACGCCAATGCTGGGTATATTGAGAATCGTAGTGTGTTGGGTGTGATGTCAAGACCGAAGTGTCACTCCAGTCATATGGAGATGATGGTCACGTAGGATAGGGACTGGTTCTCTTAAATGCTGCAGCTATTAGGATATTATGACTAGGTCATGTTTATCCGATTATAGAGACTAGTCACCAGACATCCGACATGTGCTTCGTACGGGGCAGACACAATTCCAGCCCCAGGCCTAGCACGTGATCATTCGATACTGGACAGAAATACGCAATACTACGTATACAACGCCTGATACAGATCCTTTATTCCTGTAATGATTTTCCGGAGAATTGGGTAGGCATTGCGCTTTGCTAGAGGCCAACCTTGTCTTGTAAATCGGTACAAACGTAGTAAGAGGTATTTACGTGTTCGGATAGTCCGACGACCGAATTTACTGCCAACATATCCGGGGATCTCATGGGTCGTTTCCCAAAGATTCACCGATGACGTATGACTCGCACTCTAAATTAAACTGGGATTAATTAGAAGAAAGAGAAAATTAATCTGGGATTAATTGCGGAGATATTTTATCTGTGATAAAATATCAATTAAGAAAGATAACGATTAATTTGGAATTAATCGGCAAATTAATATATTTGATATATTAAACGAAATTGGATTTCGACGCGGAATTAAAATTAGATTTTAATTCGGGCGAACGAATTAATTTAGAATTAATTCGTTAGCGACGTGAATAGTGACTTCGCTAGGCGTAATCATTTAATTACGACGCAACAAAATTCGTTAATTTGGAATTAACGAACCCGAGCCCGAGATTATTTGCGAGCGCATTCGTATTTCGAATTCGAATGCGGCACGCAAGTCAAATCAAGCGTCAAATCGCTAGTCGCAACTAGCGTCACATCATTCGTCAATCAAGTGATGGATGTCTTTCACTTTGAGTGATTGACGCAAGTCACTATTCATGATTGATGGATTGATGTGAGTTGATGTGGTTGGTGTGGCTTTATTGTTTGACTTTTGTAAAGCCAATTTTGTGGTAAATCATTTTAATATTTTTGGAAAATATATAAGTGGATTTTATACACAAAATACCAATTAATTCAACACATTCTCTCTTCCTCTCATCTCTCTCTTCTCACGCCCAAACCAGTGGGTTTTTTCTTCTGTTTTTGCCTAGTAGATAGGGAAGTAAAGAGTGTGATTTTTTGTGGCAAAATCACAAGTGCTGGCACACTTACGAGACATGCGAAGGTGATAGGGAAGTCTACCCATGAGCCGGGAACCATTCGACGAAGCTTGGAGCTTGAAGAAGGACCCAAACGAAGGCCAAACCAGTGAGCAAAATTGCTCACTGCCGAATGCAGTGAATGAGGAAGAAAAAGTTTTTGTTGCCTCCGCGTCGCTCAACCGATCGATGTGAGTATTCCGCAACTTCTTCGATTGTTATTCACACATGATTCATGCTTATAATTGATCTTGGGACCTTAATAGAAACCAACATGGTGTACCTCAAAAAATTGCTCGGCCCGTGCACCCCACCCTACCGGGTCTACACCGTCAAAATAAGGTAACTCCACCCTTTTTAGCATCATCATTCTTTCAACCTCACCCTCCTCACCTGGTTTTCTTCCGTAAAATTCCTCACCCCCTTAGTGCTAGCCGGGTTCAAGGGTCTAGGTAAATTTGCTTCTGGAACATTACTAGTACTATGGGTATTGCTGGGTTCGACCTCCTCCAGGGGATTCTTTCCCTTCATCCACTTCAACACACAATTCCTGAAGTCAACCATGTCATCCAACTTCATGTTCAGGTTACCCACTTCCAATAATTGGTTTTTAATGGCGTTAATATT
>SKCR01046654.1:0-41353 GCA_019454045.1 Zanthoxylum bungeanum
GATTAGTAAGATTGATTACTAAAAAGCTAGAGAGAATATTCTGTAAACACAAACAGCTCAGTTTCCCACACTGACCAATCACAAAACAGGTCGGCCGAGCACATTTCGGTATAAAAAACACCCATCCAGTTTGTGTTCGTGGACGTAGGTTGGATTCGATCCGTCGAACCACATTAATACTTTACGTTGATCTGTGTGTTTATTCCATTTTGTCAAGTTTGCTTTTGGTTTCCCATAACCAAATAAATTCTGTTTAGGAAGATTATCTCGGGAGCGGTATTTCCCTTATTGCCCCTGAGATAAAAATCAGCCGTCAACATAATGTTCAATAATATTTAGAGTAAACATACCCCACCCTAATTGTATTTATGATGGTGGCATTGAATTATATATATATATATATATATAAACGGAACTAGGAACAAAGCTGCAGGGATAAGGATACATGCCTTCGTCATCACTATATCATAAAATTATAAACTATTTTTTATCTAAGACTTTCTTCATATCTTACTTATTGTGGGCGTCTAGTGCATTACTTGCAACATCTTCTCTTCTTCTTTTTATTCTTCTACAAGTAAGAATTATAAACAAATGTTATTCTTCTACAAGTTTTGGGATGCTTACAATTAGGATTGAGGCTCCATTTTATAAGGCAAAAACATGTGCTACAGTGCCTCACGTTTTTGCCAACTCAAAGCATTGGCCAACTTGGCCAACAGGTATGCAAGTTGCATGTTGCTGGAGTCTTTGCATGGAAGCTTCCCATGCAGTGCAGCTGGATTCATTACATTTACTTCCCCATGCCCGAGTTCTCTCAATAAAGGCATTAAAATATCAGCTTTGATTCAGATAAAACGAATAAAATTTCCAATTACTAATGAATAAAAGTATTGATTGAATGATGCCCTTTATTTATGCTTCAACTTGTTATTTATAGCTGAGTTATCAACACATTCTGTTACAAACTTTAACGAAAGTCTGTGGATCC
This sequence comes from Zanthoxylum bungeanum, assembly GCA_019454045.1. Lineage (NCBI taxonomy): Eukaryota > Viridiplantae > Streptophyta > Magnoliopsida > Sapindales > Rutaceae > Zanthoxylum > Zanthoxylum bungeanum. Next base: position 992 of record SKCR01046654.1, read on the forward strand.
TAAACTAACTGCTAACTAATTCTCAATAATATTTTAACTTGGTAAATAACTTTCGCATGCTTACTCTTCCTCTAACAGTTACAAATTATTGGCGCTTTACTTTTCCAATCTAACATGCTCTCGATACCTTCTTGGCTTCACAATAATCCTTTTAGGCCTGGCAGTCTGCTGTCGCTGAGGTCCAGGAGAGGGCTGATATTGCTGGCGTGTAACATTTCCTTCCCCATTCAGACAAACCTTACCCTCAACGGGAAATTTTTCTATTGATTAAACACATGGGGAATCTGAAGGTGGCCCTGAAATACAACACGTTTACTGATGACTGCTGAGGGTTGTAATCTGAGATCCTCCTGAGTGGCTGCAGATGAGTGACTGCCTTTGGTGTAGCAGGCAGAAGAGACTTATAAGCCTTTAGTTGGAAAACATGGAAGACTTTATGGATGCTGGAAGCTGAAAAAGATAAGCTACTGAGCCTATCGCTGGTGATTAAAAATAGGGACCAAAGTAACACATGCCAAGTTTATTGGACAAACGTTTGGCCAATGAGTACTGGCGGTAAGGCTAAAGCTTGAGCCATACACAATCCCCTTCATTAAACTGTTGTCCATACCCATGTTTGTCAGCCAGATTCTTCATACGTTGTTGGGCCTTGCAGCTTAAGTTGATTTAATATCTTTTCCCTCTCAAGCAGGTCAGAATCCACAGCTTCTAAAGCTACATGTTGTGATTTTATCGTACCACCTATACGGTGTCAAGTTTTAGTAAAAGATAAGTAAGAGAGTCGAACCCATAGGGATTGAAACCAAATTTACACTAAGCACTATAATTACTAAACTTAACTTTATTTATAAACAATTTAAATTAAAACTAATTTAAACTAAAAACTAAATAAACGAAAAGTCAAAAACGTTTAAATTGAGAAAGATCAGGATGAGAGGAATTCTAGAGTCTTATTTCACTTAGCTATCATCTATGTATTTGTTATGTCAATCAATTATTACTCAATTTCTTAGTTATAAGTCAGGAATCCTAAATTATTATACTTTCTCTCCTGAGTGCCAAGTGAAAATATTATTAATTACCGATTTCGATATCCCTATAAAAATCAAGTAATTAATAATTCATTACGCTCTATGATTATTTATTAACGACTCCAAATGAATTATTGGCCTCGCGAACTCTATAAAATTTCTTTATTATATTTTTCTAGATCCTATTCAAAATCTCCTCACCCGAATGATAGATTTGAAACATGAAATCATCTAATTTGTGGCTAACAAACCAGAAACATTAAACACAAAAAATATAAATAAAGTGAATTAAAACTACATAATAGTTAATTGGCATAATACAAATAGGTTCAAGCATAGACTACATCATCTTCTAGAATAATAAAATTAGCTCATGACTAAATAGTAAAACAATGGAATCTGAGTCAAGAATAAATTGAACATCATTAGAGTTTAAAGAAAGAAATCAGAAGATAAAATTCATTCATCTTCAGACGTCACCGCCTTCGTCTCCTCCTACCTCTATTCAATTTCTTCCTTGGATCTCTCTAAATTATGTGTTTAGAGCTATCTTGTTATTTCTAATTCTCCTCTTTAGGGTTTTGGACACACTTATGTAATTATAGGGAAGTTTGGGGAGTCATTCTGCTTGTAGAAAAATATTCCTTATTCTGAAAATCATCATGGGTGTCGCAACACCTGAAGTGGCATCATGACGCAAGCTTCTCTAGATTTATGGTGTTTTCTTCATGGATGGTGGCAAAGCGACGACAGCTTCCCTGCCCGGATGAGTAATTTTGCGTATTTTCCTTTCCTACATGCTTCCAAAAACTTGTTTCGATATTTTATATCGTACCTCAAGTATACGGTGTCAAGTTTTAGTAAAGATGAGTGAAGAGTGTCGAACCCACATAGATTTGTGTTCAACTCAGACTAAGTACTATAATTAATAAACCTAACTTTATTTAGACAACAATTAATAAAAGATTAAACTAAATAACTAAGATATGAAAATAATTAAATAGGAGAAACCAATACGAGAGATAGTCTAGAGTCTGATTTCACCTAACTATCCCCTATGTATTTTTCATGCCATTCAATTCTTATTCAGTTGTGTTATTTACAAGTTAAGAATCCTAAAGTATTCACTCCCTCTCCCGAACAATAGTGAAAGATTATTAATTATAGACTTCGATATCCCTATAAAAATCTAGTAATCAACAATTCATTACGCTTTGTGATTCTGTATTAACGACTTCAAATGAACTATAGATTCTCCTGAACTCTATAAAATTCTTAGGTTATATTCTCTAGATCCTATTCAAAATCCCTTTCTCCCGAGTGATGGATTCTAAACATGCATCATCTCAATTTGTGGCCAACAAACAAGAAGCATTAAACGCAAGAGAATACAAATAAATTGAATCAAAACTTCATAATAATCAATTTAGCAAACAACACATAGGTTCAAGCATTAGTTACATCATCTGCCATGCTGTTCGTCAAAAGTTCATCTTTTCCCCTAAATCCTGAAACTTGTAAATTAAAAAGGTGGCATGCAATTTCAGGTCACCATTTTCAAAAAATACTTCATCTTACCACACAATTCAAAGCACGGGTAGGGTAGCCGAGTCGCAGACAGGGATGAATCCCAGTTGTTATTTTTGCACATAATCTACTCGATAAAAGTCCTGACAGATAGAAGATCACCACCCTGAAAGACCAGAACGATTGATTGTGAGGATCTTTCAATTTCACTAATATGATGATTTTTTCTTGAATGCATTTAACATCATCTCTTTTTGAAATTGAAACTAAACCAATTATGCCTCGTGTGTCGTTTAACATTCTTGAATGTATTTTAGGGATTTCAACTTGAAATTTTCAAGCCTGCCTTTGGTTGCTAATTTCATAATTTTGGAGTTTGGGGTCTTCTAGATTTTGGCACTAAATAACCAAAGCATGGCATGGCACAAATAAATGCCAGAAAAATCCCATTTCCTCGAGTCATTTATGACTAAGGATATATGTAACTGCAATATTTGGCAAGGATTCTACAATAGATTTATTCTAATTTTAACATAGTCAATTTTTTTTTATTAATTTGTTGATTCCTTTATGTTTTTTCAATAGATTTTTTTACAAGAAACTGAATTATTCTTTGTTTTATTTGATATAGTTATGGAGAAATATTTTAAAAGAAAATCAACATTACAATTTTCTCCAAAGAAAACTAAGTATTGTTCAAGTGAAGATGTAGATAAGTGAATTTATAAATCTTCCTACAGATCCTGGATTAAGACTTCGAATCTCTTTTTATAGTCATAATATCCGAGATGAAGTCCGAAGAGCGTACTTACAAAAGGTTCATGTTCAACCTAAAAATCACAACTTTAAATTATCAAATTTGGAAATCGAAAACGGCGGTTTGTCTCAACTTGGTTTGAAAATTTTGATCTTGGTCGGAATATAGCATAGAAAAAGATGTTGTATTTTTTCTTTTTTGTTATCTTTTCAAAGAAGAGAATGGAAAACAGTGGTGGTGATATATTTGTTGGTTAAAGATTTAAGATTGGCAGAAGAAAGAAAAATTTATTGAACATGAGGGAGATATCAATAGTGCTCACAACAAAGCTAGACAGTATGTAAAGCGTTGATGAAATCAGAAGCAGCATATTGAAATAGCTTTCTCAAGACATTCAGAAAAAAACTCGAAGTGAATATCGAGCCCATTTAAATGATACTATTGGTTTGTGTTAGATTTCTGTTAAAATAAGGGCTTGCATTTCATGGGCATGATGAGTCTAAAGATTCAAATAATCGAGGTAACTTTCTTGAGCTTTACATTTTCCTGTAACCATAATGAGGACATTAATGCTAATACTTTTGAAAATGCTCTAGAAATCTTCAGTTGACATCAAATGAGATTCAGAAAGATTTTGTACTTGTGCTTCAGTTGAAACTACCAATATTATTATTAAAGAGATGGGTGATGTTTTGTTTTCTATTCTTGTTGACGAGTCTCGTGATATATCTTCAAAGGAACAAATGGCTATCGTTTTGGATAAAATGACTATGTGGTTGAGCGTTTTATCGATATTGAACATGTTACTAGTACTATAGCTCTTTCACTAAAAGAGGCACTTGATAAGCTATTTTCTAGGCATCGATTGAGTATGTCTAGGTTGCGTGGTCAAGGGTATGATGGAGCTAGTAATAAGAGGTGAGTTCAATGGCCTTAAAGCACTCATTTTAAAGGATAATAAATGTGCTTATTTTATTCATTGTTTTGCTCATCAACTTCAATTGGTTCTTATTTCTGTGGCAAAGAAGAATGAAGACGTTAATTCTCTCTTCAATTTAATTATTATGTTAGTCAATATTGTTGGAGCTTCAACAAAACGTCGTGATATTCTTCAAAAAGAACATGCTCATGCAGTCATTGAAGCACTTAATAATTATGAGATTTCAAGTGGACGAGGTTTTAAATCAAGAAATAACTTTGAAACATCCTGCTGATACACGTTGCGGGGTCACATTATGGTACGTTATAAGCATAATTAGTATGTTTTCATCTATTACTAATATGCTTGAAATTATTTCGAATGAGGGAAATTATGAACAAAGATTTCAAGCTACAACATTACTGAAATTCATGCATTCATTTGATTTTATTTTTAGCTTATTCTTGATGAAAAGTATACTTGGATTTGGATATGAGTTATCACAAGCATTACAAAAAAAAAAGACCAAGACATTGTGAATGCCATGAAATTAATTAGAGTGTATAGGCGAAACTTGCAAAAAATGAGAGAGAATGGATGGGACTCTTTACTTGGTGAAGTGTCTTCCTATTTTGAAATCATGACATTGATCTTCCTAATATGGATGATATTTTTTTGACTAAGGGGCGATCACAACGCAAGGGTCAAAAGTTCACAAATACACATCGCTTTCGTGTTGAGTTATTTTATGCAGTTTTGGACATGTAACTTCAAGAATTAACCAACTGCTTCAATGAGACGAACAATGAATTGCTTATTTGTTTGGCATGTCTATGTCCAAATGACTCGTTTGCAGCTTTTGATAAACATAAACTACTACACCTTGCTGAATTTTATCCAAATGATTTTTCTTCAATGGATCTCATGACACTTGAAATTCAGCTTGAAGTTTATATTATGGATGTGGGTTCTAATAATGATTTTTCAAGATTGAAATGGATTGGTGAGCTTGCAAGAAGAATGGTTGAAACTAGAAAAGATAAAGTGTTTCCATTAGTTTATTTATTGGTGACATTAGCATTGATATTACCAGTTGCCACAGCTACAATGGAAAAGGGCATTTTCCTATGCATTTTGTGAAAAATCGATTGCGAAATCGGATGGGAGATCAATGGTTGAATGATAGTCTAGTAGTATACATAGAAAATGATATTTTTTGTAATATTGATAATGAAGTAATTATTCAACGTTTTCAACATATGAAAGCTCGTCGATGACAGTTATAAATGTATTGAATGAAAATATATCAATGAAGTTCAAAATTTTGATATTTATTTTTTGTTGAACTTTTTAACTTAGCCCCTCCTGATTGAATCCCTGGCTCTGCCACTGGTTGACTCAAGCTTACATTCACCTAGTAACGATTCACAAGATGTCAGATATTTTCCCGATTGGTATATTCCCTAAAAATTTATTTGCTGATTACATTTAATGAGTTTTTTTTTTTTGAAACATGGATTCTCGATCTATTCTCACACATAATATTTCATTTAAATTTAAAAGACAATATGTTTTATATTTGAAATAGATGCAAGTAGCAAAGTTTTGTCATGTCTATCATTATAATTACTTAAATGGTACTTTTGTAATATCAGAGATTTGATTGAAAGAGTGTTTTTATAGGTTCAAATAGCCCCACTTTAAACTAAAACATACCATATATATAACATTATATAAATTTTTTGTTAAAATTATTTCAAACACCACCACATCAAATATGTTTTCCGCTTTTAAATATTAAAAATATGATTCTAAAACCTTCTCGAGTTTCTTGTCAATCCCCAAAAAAAAAAAAAGTTAAAATCTTTAATCAAATTTTATCTCAGAAGAATTTGACTTTCAATCTTCTTATATTAAAAAATTTTATTGTCAACAGTGCTAACGCACTTGATATAATACCCTCACTTTATATAACAGTTTTAGGTTCAATTCCTCGCATTGGTGTAAGTGAATAAGGATTCATATAATTATTAGTTTCGGTTCTTGTTTTATTAGCCTTCGGGCTTTACAATATTCAAATTGTGTTCTCATCTAATTTACGACATAGATAATATTGATCTATCAAGTGAAAAATAATCTCTATAGAAATAATAAGATGATCAAATTCTTTCTTATTTATACAATATAATATAATACATATATAAAAAAGGACTTAAAATTTCTTTAAATTTAATATATATATATTAAAAGAACTTTCCTGTCAAAATCATGGGTCGATTAAACTAACAAAAATGATACACTCACACACACTCTTATTTAAAGTTTTACCAACTCTCTCACTGTAGCTACAGTGATCTACAGTAAATCATTGTAGCTACAGTGAGAGAATTGGTAAAACTTTAAGTAAGAGTGTGTGTGAGTGTATCATTACTATTAAACTAACTCATAAGTCAACTATGCTTGAGTAAATATCGCTTGTTCCATCCTTAAACATATCCGAAAGAGCCTTCAAATCTTCTCAAATTTTAGAACTAGTCAAAAAATTGCACAATCTTGCTCTCACAATTTGCTAAATACAGCTAGATTTTAATTTCTAATATTCTTAAATTGCATTCATTTTTTTTTTAAAAATATTGTGCTTTCATTGATATGAACCGAATTTTTTATAAATTATAATTTGTAGGTATTGCATAATAATTTATATGTAATTAATCTTAACATATATTGTTATTAAACAAACATGATATAAGATTATGAAAAATTTAATACAACTCAACTTAATTTAGCATTGTATCCAAATTCTTTTGAGATAAGAATAAAAACTATATTAAAATAGATATAGATATTATTTATGGGTCAATAATTTCTATTTATGTATGTATGTGTGTGTTTAATGTGAGTGATGTCTCTAGAGGGTGTGACTTAGTGACAAAAGACTTAAATTTGGTTGTCAAGTCATGGATTCGAATTCAGGAGGTGCATTTCTTGTAAGAGTATAGCGCAGCCGAGAATTTTACTTGCGCTACTTAAACACGGGTCGGATAATTTAATGACGGGATTTCCAACATTTTTTTTTAAAAAAAAGTCTAACGTGAATTCCAATCTTCTATATTTAAAAGATGTTGACGATTGATTTTTGTCCCAGATGCAGATTCGAGATAACCCTCCCGAAACAATCCTCCTTCAACCTTGAATTTGTTTGGTTATGGGAGACCAAAAGCAAATGTAGCAAAAATGTAAAGAAAACACAAAAATCGACAAGAGAGTTTAACGTGGTTCGGCGGAGCAAGTCCTGCCTACGTCCACGGGCCACAAAGGGTGATGTTGTTTTTTATTACCAAACCGAGCTCGGCCGACCTGTTTTCAAACGCAGTCTAAGAAATTTGAGCTGGTTGGTCTCTTTGTATTGTTTCTTCTTACAAATAATGGTAGAATGAAAATTTTAGTAACCCTCACAAATGAGATCAGCCCTCCCTTATATACTAATGAATACACGACACTGTTCTCAAATCTTTATGACGTCAACGCTGCAGATTTCCGGTGATTTGACATGCTTTCTCCCCCAACTGTCTTGCCAAAAGTAAAATCTACCCTCTGATTTTCTGTCACATCACGCCCACGCCGTAAAAGTAGACTGTCATATTTTATCATTAATGATGACAGCCTGTAAGATCTCTAGTACGAAAGTAGATTTCAGAAGGAAAAGTCCAAATTATCATGGTCACGCATCGGTCGCCAAGAGGTCGACCAATAGACTTGCCGAACCCTATGACTGCTCCTGCCTCGACCCATAATATCTGAGCTCATCAACCTATCCCAGGGTGAAAATAAAACCCAAACCGAGCTACCGGACTAATATGGTCGGCCTCGCCTTTGATTTTGTCGGCCTTTGAAGTTTGCACTGCGTTGTGTCCTCTGGTCGGCCAAACCCGAGAAACAATGTTCGGGCTCTCTTACTATCCGAGAACTGACCAATACCTCTGAACGTCTTACCCTCATAAAAAGGGAAATCCATCTCTTCCCTCACGAACTGTTCGAATACCTTAGTTTCAGAAATCTCCATCAACATAGGTCCCCTAGTTCTCGGTTCCAACGAGTATATGAGTTGGTACCATGAACTACAACATTGGAAGTGTGTTGATAATCCAGTGGGTGGTCGGCCGTAGGAACCATGTAGAAAGCCACCCTGGTGCCGAATCAGGTCGTTCTAAGTATCTTCATGTGCTCCGTCCTCACGCCGATGTCAGGCACTCGGTGGGATGTAACCCGACCCCAAAGTGAAGAAATGGATAGCCTCGACGGAATTGATCCAGCCCCGAGCTGGTGGAACATAAAGCCTTGGTGGAACGAATCCAGTCCCGAGCTGGTGGAACATAGTAGCCTCGACGAAACAAATCCAGCCCCGAGCTGGTGGGACAAGATAGCCTCAGCGGAACGAATCCAGCCCCGAGCTGGTAGAATATAAAGCCTCGGCGGAACGAATCCAGCCCCGAGATGGTGGAACATAGTAGCCTCGACGGAACAAATCCAGCCCCGAGCTGGCGGAACATAGGAGACTTAATCACAATGGAAGAATTTCAACCTTTGAGGCTCTGCGGATCCCGACGCAGGCGTCCCCTTGCAGGCATCAGCAAAAAAAATGGAATAAGACAAGGTTAGTACAATGGAGGTGACTTAGCAAAATTCCTTATAGACCCGAAAAGATAACAACTCGGGTGCCCCGAGGCAGCGTCCTGCCTGGTACCTCCCAAAACATAATTCTGAACCTTACAATTCCACCGTCCCGGCTAGCCGGGCTACAAATCGGTGAGCGGCCGAGACCATGAGGGCAGAAACCTCCTCATGTTGGGCGGTTCTGGAGCCTGCAAGCACTATAAGGGTAGAAACTTCCCAATGCCCTACTTCCATCAAATGTCTAACATGTTGATGTAAGTGAAGTGGGTCCCATAACTTTTAAATTCCAAATTTAAGTCGGCTAACTCAACACGCAACTTCGCTCCGGCCTGGGTTCGTTTAATTCCGAAGTAAACGAATTTTCCGTCGCAACGTAATTAAATCCAATTTAATTAAATAATAATGCCTAGCAAAATTATTACGAAAGTCGCTTGCGAATTAATTCCAAATTAATTCGTTCGTCCGAATTAAAATCCAATTTTAATTCCACATTGAAATCCAATTTCAATTAATATATCCAATATATTATTTAATAGATTAATTCCAAATTAATTGCATTCTCTCTTCTATTTGAATTTTATCCTAGATAAATTCATCACGCAATTAATCCTAGATTAATTTTCTCTCTCTCATAATTAATCCCAGATTAATTCTGTTCGAGTCAAAAGTCATTGGTGAATCTTTGGGAAGCGACCCAAGAGATCCATGGATATGTTGGCAGTAAATACGGTCATCGGACTATTCGAACACATGCGTACCCCATACCCGTTCTTACCGATTTACAAGACATGGTTGGCTTCTAGCAAAGCACCGTGCCTACCCAATTCTCCATAAATATTCAACGAAGAATATATAATCTATATCAGGCATAGTATAATATGTATTACGTATTACGATCCAGTATCAGATGTCACATGTTAGGCCTAGGGCTGGAATTATGTCTGCCCCGTACGAAACATATATCGGATCACTAGCAACTAGTCTCTGTAATCGAATAATCATGACCTAGTCATACTATCATGATAGCTGCAGCATTTAAGAGTACTAGTTTTGTATCTCTGCGTGATCATCATCTCCATATGACTGAAGTGATACTTTCATCTTAACATCACACCCAATACACTACGATTCTCAGTATACCCAGAATAGGCGTACACAAAACTTGTTAAAGCTCCGGACGACCAAAACCAAAGTATATTGATTGTCACAAGTATTAGTGATACAAGTCTAAGGTTAAGACCATATACACATACCCTGATTCAGATTCCAATAGACACATAGTCATACTACCAATGGGATTCCGATGGGTCTATCCAGAGCGAAGCTATTCCTAGTCCAACGACTAACAGAACATCCTATCACACTTGCATAAGTATCATATACTTAAATATATGAGAACTATGTCGTTAAGCTTCCATAACGCTCACAAGTGTAATACTAGTCTATTCCGCATTATCGATGTCCAGTCTCGATAATACTACGACTAGGGATATTTAATGATTAAACCGTTTTGTACAAATAGTGATGCTATGGGTCATAATTGTCCAACAATCTCCCACTTGGACTATAGCCAATCATTTAAGTGTCCTACACCTAAACTATGTACGAGTCGCTCAAACTTCTGCTGAGAAACAGCTTTCGTCAGCGGATTTTCAAGGTTATCATCTGATGCAATTTATTCGATCATCACATCGCCATGATGTATGATCAAACAAATCAGATGAATTAGTCGAAGTACATACTTGGATCATTGATGAGACCATGGTTCCTTAGCCTATGTTATAGACTAGCTCAGCTGCAACAGAACTACTCCTAATCCAATTAGGATTATATAGATAAAAAAATGCTTCTATTGCTGCCTCAGCTGCAGCAATGTTCCGCTTTTGTTATTTATTCGGCAACAGTATCTTGCTTGAAAGATTTCCAGCTCATTGCTCGGTTGTTCAAACAAAATATATACCCAGATTGCGACATAGATTCGTCTTTATCGGTTTGGAAACTTGCATCGGTGAACCCAGTCACCTCAAGTTCTCCATCTACATAGACTAAGAAAGCATCCTTAGTTCGTCTAAGATACTTAAGGACGTTCTTAACAGTAACCCAGTGACCATCATCTGGATCGACCTGATAGTGACTGCACATGCTCAAAGCATACGAGACATCAGGTCGCGTACATATCATGGCATACATGATCGATCCGACTGTAGAAGCGAATGGGATCTGACTCATGTTATCTCTGTCATCTTGAGTTTTAGGACACATATCCTTAGATAGAGAGATGTCATGTGACACTGGAAGCAGTCCCCTCTTAGACTGATCCATGTTGAATCTATTAAACACTTTGTCAATGTACGAGCTTTGGGAGAGTCCAAGCATCTTTCTAGATCTATCCCGGTAGATCCTTATTCCCATAATAAAGGCTGCTTCTCCCATATCTTTCATGGAGAATTTTAATGAAATCCAAGCTTTCACCGATTGTAGCATGCGAATTTCATTTCCAATAAGCAATACATCATCCACATAAAGGACAATGAATGTCAGTGCGCTCCCACTAACCTTCTTATATACACAAGAATCATCTTCGTTTTGAATGAAATCATATTCTTTTATTATCTCATCAAAACGTTGGTTCCAAGAATGTGATGTTTGTTTCAATCCATAAATGGATCGATTTAACTTGCAAGCCTTGTTTGCATGTTTTGGTACGACAAAACCGTCAGGCTGTTGCATATAAACATCCTCCAAAAGGTTTCCGTTAAGGAAAGCGGTTTTGATGTCCATTTGCCATATTTCATAATTGAAATATGCAGCAATAGCAAGCATTATCTGAATGGATTTAATCATGGCAACAGGTGAAAACGTTTCATCATAATCGACACCATGTCGTTGACGATACCTTTTCGCTACAAGCTTAGCTTTGTATGTTTGTATGTTGCCATACATGCATGTCTTCTTCTTGAAGACCCATTTACAACCAATCGGCTTAACGCCTTCTGGTGCATCAACCAGTGCCCAAACTTGGTTGGTATACATGGAATCCATTTCGGACTTCATGGCATCTTGCTATAAAGCAGAGTCGATACCTTGTATCACTTCCTCATACGTATCCGGCTCATTATCCTCAATAATATTAATATCTACATGAGGTGAGATCAGAAACTCATACCTCTCAGGTTATTTTCTTATTCTCTCTAATCGATGTGGTTCTTATGTATTAGAAGATTGTGGTACAGTCTCATTCCTGATGAACTGTTCGTGTTTCGTGAGGGAGTCTATGCCATGAACAGTATCACTACGATTTTCATCGAGTTCTACTTTCCTCCCACTTAACACTGCATTTAGGAATTCTTTTTCTAGGAAAACCGCATGGAGAGTAACAAATATCTTGTTCTCTTGTGGGTTGTAGAAGTAATATCCTTTGGTTTCCCTAGGATAACCTACAAATAGGCACTTATCCAATTTGGGTTCTAGTTTGGTATCATCCAAACGTTTAACGTATGCCAAGCATCCCCAAATCTTCAGGAATGAGAAACCCGATTTCTTTCCTGTCCATATTTCATATGGAGTCTGTCCGACAAACTTTGACGAAACCTTATACAAAATAAGTATTGCACTGTTCAATGTGTATCCCCAGAAGGAAATTGGTAGCTCAGTGCGACTCATCATTGACCTTACCATGTCCAATAAAGTTCGGTTTCTCCGTTCGGACACTGTAAGACACATAACTTGGGTGACAGATGCAGTTCTAGGCTCGCGGCCTAGTTGGGAGTACGGAGTAGCCCGCGGGGGACTAAACCGAAGAATAATGGAGTCGCCACCCGATGTGAATCGGGAAAATGAGATTTAAGACCGCACTCACCCCTCGCAAGGGAAGACCTCAAACCATTGGGTTCGGAATGGTCCCTTACTTATGTCACTTGTGATGATATGATTTGTGCAATAAACTAACTGAATCTACTCAACGTATATGCTCAAAGGTCACTTAGGTCTAATACGCATTCATCAAAATAACTCATAATCTAAGTTTGCATACTTGAAAGTAAGTCTTTAAATGGCAAACACAATATCACACAATGAGCACATTGAATCATTAAACCAAAATAAACAAATAATTATTTAAACATAAACATAAACTAATCAAAATATCATGCATAAAAATAATATAATCATACTTTGAAAATAAATAATAAACTAGGCTAAATCATGCTTAAATAACAAATAAATAACCTACTAACTACATCATGCTCAAATACAAGTTTGGATGAAACGAAATATGCGTCTCTCAAGTGGTACGTGGCGTTGTATCCCAAGTACAAACCGCGCTATCGTCCATTCAGATTCGGCTACGGAATTTTCATCCGAGTTTCCATCCGATAAACCACAAAAGGGAACACATATTCCGCCCATCCAACATTCACATCATGCCTCAACAAACGACTCTCATGCGATAATATTTCAAAATAAACAAAATAAACGAAAGATAATAAATAAAAAGGTGCCCTCAGGTCTAACCTCTTTTTTCATCTCATGAAAGCGCGTTACACGGCCGTTGGAAGGGTGGATGATCCGCAACTCTTCCGGTTCACTAACTCAACATCTTTCCTCGCTGTTTCGCTGTTCAGACTGTTGTTTTAAGGGTATTTTATGGTCACTATTTTGGGTTAATTCAGGGACTGTTTTGGGCAGTTTTTAGGTGCAGTTTTGGGTGTATTTTGGTGGACTATTCAGTGAGGTGTTGACTTTGGCCAAAAAATCAAAGCCAATCTTGGATCCTGAGAAAGAACCACTCAATGGAAGGAAAAATGTTTAATGTTAAAGTGAGGGTTTTTTTGCGTAAATTGGCATCCAATTTATTATCTTTGATTAGGTTTCATCATACACCCTTAAGCATGCATTCTAAAAGCCTAATAAGGCACGAATAAATTAATAATGATATGCGGATGGATATATAACAAACTTTGTTCCTAGAACAAATCTCTCAATTTCCTCTCTCCCGCTAGCATTATTCATACTTCTACCCAATTACATAATATATTAAAGAAACCTCATTACATTGAGGGGAATTGGTGAGAAGAGAAATACAAAGATTAAAGAGATAATAGGCTGGACACGCAGGTCCAATTTAATAAATTCCATATTTATTACAACAATTTCCAAAATTGCCCCCACCCTTCTAATATCCATCCGATATACAATATTCATTCAAATACATCCAAGTATTCACATATAGCATGTTATCAATCAATCTAATCCAATTAATTAATCTTTGATTAGTGACCATCCAATGTTCAAACAACGATTTGATTTGCGCGAGTCCAACTCGTTTAAGAATAAATACTCAAAGTACATATTCTTGAATTATATCGAGCTACAATTTTAAATCCAATTTAATTTGTATTCAATACTAATTCGAATTTAATTCCAAATTAAATAATTACATTTATTTATGTGCCTTAAAGACTTGGATTCCAAATCCAATCCAATTGGGTCTCAAAGGCCCAATTAGCATCAAATACCAATTTAATTAAAGTCCAATGGGCTTTCAATTAATTCTTTAGGCATAGGCTTTGGCCAATATAGATCCAATCCAATAGCCAATGCCCAATAAGGAATCACCATTTTGTCAAAAATCAATTTAGGCCCATTAGGCCCAATTAATTTTTTAAAGGCCCAAAAGTCATATTTTTTAAAGAAGCTCACGACAATGAGCTAAGGAAAAGAAAGAGTTTGCTGTGAATAGTAAATTATCACACTTCCAAAGTTGACTTAACTAATTTATACAAAGGTTCAATACTAATTCGAATTTAATTCCAAATTAAATAATTACACTTATTTATGTGCCTTAAAGACTTGGATTCCAAATCCAATCCAATTGGGTCTCAAAGGCCCAATTAGCATCAAATACCAATTTAATTAAAGTCCAATGGGCTTTCAATTAATTATTTAGGCATAGGCTTTGGCCAATATAGATCCAATCCAATAGCCAATGCCCAATAAGGAATCACCCTTGTGTCAAAAATCAATTTAGGCCCATTAGGCCCAATTAATTTTTTAAAGGCCCAAAAGTCATATTTTTTAAAGAAGCTCACGACAATGAGCTAAGGAAAAGAAAGAGTTTGCTGTGAATAGTAAATTGTCACACTTCCAAAGTTGACTTAACTAATTTATACAAAGGTTGAGTGTTGGTTTTGGTTTGAGTGTTGGTTTTGGTTTGAGTGTTTCATAAGCAATTCAAGCCTTACTCAAGCCAACAACAACTTTCATCAAATGTCTAACATGTTGATGTAAGTGAAGTGGGTCCCACCACTTTTAAATTCCAAATTTAAGTCGGCTAACTCAACACGCAACTTCATTCGGGCCCGGGTTCGTTTAATTCTGAACTAAATGAATTTTTCATCGTGATGTAATTAAATCCAATTTAATTAAACAATAATGCCTAGAAAAATTATTACGAATATCGATTGCGAATTAATTCCAAATTAATTCGTTCGCCCGAGTTAAAATCCAATTTTAATTCCATAATGAAATCTGATTTCAATTAATATATCCAATATATTATTTAATCGATTAATTCCAAATTAATCGCGTTCTCTCTTCTATTTGAATTTTATCTCAGATAAATTCTTCCCGTAATTAATCCTAGATTAATCATATATCATATCACTAGCAACTAGTCTCTGTAATTGGATAATCATGACCTAGTTATACTATCCCGATAGCTGCAGCATTTAAGAGTACTAGTTCTGTATCCATGCGTGATCATCATCTCCATATGACTGAAATGATACTTCCATCTTGACATCACACCCAATACACTACGATTCTCAGTATACCCAAAACAGGCATACATAGAACATGTTAAAACTCCGGACGACCAAAACTAAAGTATACCGATTGTCGCAAGTATTAGCGATGCAAGTCTCAGGTTAAGACAATATACACGTACCCTGATTCGGATTCCCATAGACACATAGTTATACTACCAATGGGATTCTGAGGGGTCTATCCATAGCGAAGTTGTTCCTGGTCCAAGGGCTAACAGAACCTCCTATCACACTTGCATAAGTATCCTATACTTAAATATTTGAGAACTATGCCGTTAAGCTTCCACAATACGCACAAGTGTAATACTAGTCTTTTCTGTATTATCAATGTCTAGTCTCGATAATACTACGACTATGGACATTTAATTATTAAATCGTTCGTGGATTAATATTGTCTCATATATTATTAATCCGGAACTAATCATAAGGACTTTTATCATTTATATATCAAATTAATCTAATTATAAAATGATAAAATAGAAATTTCCTTTGTCATATAGTTAATTTGTACAAAAACCACAATGTCTTTTACAAATAGTGATGTTATGGGTCATAATTGTCCAACAGATACCGCATTCCCGTCCCGACTATCTCCTTTATCTGTCTTCAAGTTATCTTCCCACTTTTTCATCTCCTTTTCTAAATCAAGCTTTCATATGGTTGTCAGTAGCCTCGCATTGTCTCCCGTAAACTTCTTCACGCCTGCCACTCCAAGCACGACGTGTTCCGTGACTAGATGCCTCTCGATCCCTTCCATCGTGTCTTCTATCTTCCTCATTCTTAGAGCATAGGCTATTACTGGAGGACTCTGGAGTCCGCCTCTACTCTTCTTCTTCCCGCATTCTTACCGCCCGTAAGACTCTCGCTATCACAACCGACCTCACCCTCTAGGGATCTTTCCTCCCTGGTTCATCATC
Source organism: Zanthoxylum bungeanum (assembly GCA_019454045.1). Taxonomy (NCBI): domain Eukaryota; kingdom Viridiplantae; phylum Streptophyta; class Magnoliopsida; order Sapindales; family Rutaceae; genus Zanthoxylum; species Zanthoxylum bungeanum. Next base: position 17,641 of record SKCR01046654.1, read on the forward strand.
TCCGCTTAGATCTACCACTTTCTTTCCTTCCGTTATCTCATTTGTCCTTTGACTTGGACCAGCTTCCATCCTTTTATTATTCATTTTTTCCAGTCTTTCCAGCTTCTCCAACATGGTCTTCATGAGAGTCTGGTTCTCCTCCTTATCCTTTCTCATGCTTTCCTCCATTTTTTCCATTCATTCTTTTATTGAACTCTCTGATGATCTATGGTTCCCGTCTTCTGCAATCGTCTTACTACGCAAGTTATTTTTGCTTTTTCCTCACAGACGGCGCCAACTGTTGACATGTGATTTTTATCCCAGCGGCGGATTCGAGATAACCCTCCTGAGACAATCCTCATTCAACCTTGAATTTGTTTGGTTATGGGAGACCAAAAGCAAATGTAGCAAAAAGGCAAAGAAAACACAAAAATCGACAAGAGAGTTTAACGTGGTTCGGCGGAGCAAGTCCTGCCTACGTCCATGGGTACAAAGGGTGATGTTGTTTTTATTACCAAACCGAGCTCGACCGACCTGTTTTCAAACGTGGTCTAAGGAAATCCGAGCTGGTTGTTCTCTTTGTATTGTTTCTTACAAATAATGTTAGAATGAAAATTTTAGCAACCCTCACATATAAGATCAGCCCTCCCTTATATACTAATGAATACACGACACTGTTCTCAAATCTTTATGACGTCAACGCTGCAGATTTTCGGTGATTTGACATGATTTCTCCCCCAACTACCTCGCTAAAAGTAAAGCCTACCATTTGATTTCCTGTCACATCATGCCGTAAAAGTACACTGTCATACTTTATCATTAATGATGACAGCCATTAAGATCTCTAGTACGAAAGTAGATTTTGGAAGGAAAAGTCCAAACTATCATGGTCACGTGTCGGTCACCAAGAGGTCGACCAATAGACTTGCCGAACCCTCCGACTGCTCCTTCCCCGAACCATAATATCTGAGCTCATCAACCTATCCCAAGAGGAAAGATAACCCCAAACCGAGTTATCGGACTAATGTGGTCGGCCTCGACTTTGATGTTGTCGACCTTTGAAATTTACACTGCGTTGTGTCCTCTGGCCGGCCAAATCCGGGAAACAATGTCCGGGCACTCTTAATGTCCGAGAACTGACCAATACCTCTGAACGTCTTACCCTAATAAAAATGGAAATTCCATTTTTCCCTCGCCGAACTGTTCGAATACCTTAGTTGCATAAATCTCCATCAACAAAAGATATAGAAGAAACATCATTTTTTGTATGACCATATAAATATAGGTTGTGTCAAACGTACGTATAACTTCTGTTCATTATTTCATTTGAAGTACAAGACCGTAAAGCCATGTCTCTTGTGAAAAGAGTATTGATACATTCACACACACTTTTACTTAAAGTTTTACTAACTCTCTCACTATAGCTACAGTGATTTATTGTAGATCATTGTAGCTATAGTAAGAGAGTTTGTAAAACTTTAAGTAAAAGTGTGTGTGAGTGTATCATTTTTGTTGTGAAAATCAAACAAAACAGAAACAATAAAATATGCACATTATTTCATATATGTTAAGGATCTGCATAGCACTCGATTTATGTGTTATTTATCCATTTTTACTTTTTTTATGCTAATAACATTATACATCGTGGGATGACAGCCTAAACCGTAGTTCAGATACAGATTAGGAGGGGTTACTCTACTCTTGTATTTAGGTCTCTCTTTTTTTCGGGATACATCACTTGCGATTTAAATTATGTATCTTAATTAATCTTGTGTAAATTTCTCTTTGAACAAATTAAGTTTTTGTTATCAATCCGAAATTTTAAAAACCAAAAAAAAAAAAAAAAAAGATAAATCCATATTTGCATACATTTCCCTCTATATAATTGAACATCAAATATTGATGCAAAATTTAGAGTAAATGTGCCCTCGCCTTTTGAATTTTCTAACGCAGAAGTTCAAGTTATAAGATTTACATGGGCAAAAGATAAATTAAAAAATTAACGTTTCAATCAATAAATGCTACTTTATTTAGTCAAGACATCCATATTCATAAAATAAGTCTTAATACGATTTTTAACATTGACTTAAGTGAATAAAAAAATCACTTAATTGTTAGTTTTAGGACTTGGTTGTATTAGACTAAGAACGTGATTCTATTAGTCTTTAGGTATTGTTCTTGATGAGTGGTCAATATATCTATATTTACCGCCCTTATATCTTATATTTTGAGAGTTAATTTGAGTTTTATAAGAGTTTTGAGGAGTTCTTCATATTTTTATAGGATGAGATACGTATAGAAAGGCATGGATTTAAAACCTTGAAAAATCATAATATTTTACATCAGTGGCCTCTTGATTTTCACAGCCATCAATATTTTACCCATAATTTTTTTAACACGATGTCCAAATAAGGTGATTCTAGTTTCATTGGAAAGAAGACTCAAAGATGATCAAGTATATATAAAGAACGCATTATTTGGCTATGGGACGAGAAAGTTACAAGTATTTTAAATTATACCTCAGAACCAGTCCGCGTAGAGTGTCTGGATGTGCGAGTGACGCTCTCTGCCTTCCATTGGCGCGTCAATGGGTTCAAAATTCCTATATTAATGAATTTTTTTAAGAAAGAAAGCTCATTAAAGATCATACCAAAGAAACCTCATAACATAATTTTACAGTCCCATAGTATAGAAGAACAAATAGAGTAAGACATGACCAAGTGTTTTAATCGGTGCTAGAGATTGAAGGCGAAGACTGCAAACGAGAGTTCTCTCTTCCATTTTCTCTCTAGTTTATCTTTTATGAGTTCTTATTTTGTAATAATGATTAGCTTGTGTTTATTGTTTATCATGAGTAGCTAAATCATTCATTTAGGGTTGTAATGAATCTTAAGCACTATATTTAATTAATTTACATATTTTTATTCTCTTGGGTTTATTATTTATTATTATATATGTTTTTATTCATATTTTATTTGTTTGGCCAATAATAGAATAGTCTTGGTAAATCTTTAGGAACTCGACAGAGGGAATTTGAGTTAGCCGTGAGAATAATAGTGCATGATCTAGTTCTTTTGAATTGATTTCCTTGTAGGATACAAATATATTCCATGAGAAATATAGACATATAGTTTAGTGTTCTAGGTTAATAATTTGTAACAATCCAATTGAATGAAAAGTGTCTGAACCTATTGTTTGCTTGCTTATGTGAAGTTACAATGCGTAAAGTGTATCTCATAAATTATTGTTTGCTATTTATTTACTTTCAGTTAATTTGAGATTAATCACTTCTTTTCTCAACCAATAGTTTAAGTTAAGTTAAATAGGTTAGTTTTTGTATTAATAAGAGAAATAATAAGTCTTTGTGGGTACAATATCCGACTATTAGTTACTATATTACTTGAGCGATGTGTGCGCTTGCTTGTAAGATAAAATCACGATCAAGTTTTTGACGCCGTTGCCGGGGACTTAGTTTATTTTCTTTATTAGTATTAGGATAACAATCTACTTGCTTAACTAAACATCCATCCTTTTTTTCTTTTTATCTTTCTTTTTATTTTAAATGGTCAAAATAATGTAGTACTATTGGGCGATGGAGGCACTAAGAGTTATAAGAGGTGATGATACACCCCATGTCGGTGAGACACAGTCTGATTTTCTGAGGCCTATTATCCTGGCCAACAATTATCAATGGATGTTAGAGAGAGGTAACATGGTGTATACTCAAGTCTTTCAGAGCATAATGATGAGTATGAGATATGTGAGCGCAATCACCTGAGTAATCATTGCACGTTCAACTACAATCTAGGGTGGCAAAGCTATCAGACTTTTACATGGCATAACAATGAAGGTCCAACCTATCTTACTGAACCATATTATCTTTTTTATCCATAGCAAACTCAATAATTTCCTCAAGAATTAAAACCATCCGTGGAGGAACTGTTTATGCCAACGATTGAGTTGAACAAGGAAAACTCGAAGAATATGGTTAGATTGGAAGCTATGGCACAAAACCAAGCTGCATCTTTGAAGATACTGGAAGACCAACTGAGACATAGCCAATAACCAGAGCTACATACCTCAAGGGATATTGTCAGGTGATATTGAAGAAGACCCATGGAATCAAGAGACTCACAAGGATACTGTAATGAGGAAAAAGACAGAACTGTAAATAGAGACTGAGGTGTCCTATTAAGATCTTGGAGCATGCATTGTGCAGATGTCTGATAAAGAGTTAGACGAAGAAATTCGAAGGTGCGTCTATGAGGAAGTGGTGGAACAAAGAGTTAGGCATGAGCAGATGTAGGAGCCTATTGAAAATCTCGTGACACAAAAGGACACATCACGACATGGGGAAGCTAGCATTTTTGATGCCGCCCATAAGCTTGATAGAATGATAATACCATTCCAAGTCAAACATCCTACAAGACCTCCTGATGATCTATTATTCCATTCAAGATCTCCAAGGGATAAATATTTGAAGAATGTGGCATGAGCATTGATTAGAGATGATCTTTATAAGCAATCACATTTGTGGAAGAGAAGCTTGAACCCTAATGCACATGGCACTGTCTTATCTAGGACATCCAAAGCTTCATTGAAAGAAGATATTCAGAGAATGTCTGGCTGAAGACGTTAAACTAAGTGCTACGAGGAGGCAACTCACACATTTATTTTTTATTTTCTTTACTTTCGTTTTGTTTCATTCTTGTATGTTATTTACGTGTGTAATAGTTTCCATGTTTATCTATGCAGGTATTAGCGCAACCCATACAGCCTGCGCAACCAAATTCTGACCAGTTGAACCTGATCAAATCCATGCACAGTAGTGTTGTTCCTCATTCTTTTTTTCTTTAAGCTTCTCTTACATTAAGGACAATGTAAGTTTTAAGTTTGGGGTGTGTACATGTTAGTGTTAGTCCTGCTATTTTCCTAATATTTATAAAAAAAATCGAATTTTTTTTTTTGTATTATGTAGTAAATCATAAGTTTGTTTTCTTTAGGATGAAATCTTAGAGACAATAAGTGCCCAATTGAAATTTATCTGATGTCTTGATTAGGTGATCTAGGGTAGACTCATAAGTACTTAAAAGTAGGCTTCTAGTAGTAAGAGCCTAGGGAGTTGACAAATTGACTAGTTTATGAAATTATTTGAAGATAAATGATCGTTTGCTTGGATATTTATCTCTGTTTGTAATTATATATGATATATGGTTTGGCTAAAATTAGGGGGAAAAAAAAGAAAACTTTTGAGGGAAAAATAGAAATAGTAGAAAAGCAAAAAAAAAATACTTTGAGGCAAAAAAAAGAGATAAACTACCTATAATCGATAAACATGAAGCTACTCAAGGGCGAGTGTTAGGACCACCATGAGAAGAAATGCTACTTTAAAAAGTAGACGAATCAAAAGATAAAGAAAAAAAAAGTCATACCATATCGAGCTCATTAGGCAAATTCCTAGCACTTTGAGATATTTAGGTTGGTTAGACGCATCGCATCCCAATTTTTAAGACAACATCACTGAGTTGATTTACTTTGGATTTGAGCTGCGATTGAACCTTTACACACACAAAAACTGTGAGTGTGGCTTAGATGATTTATTCAAGAACTTGGATTTGAGTTGCGTGAGTACTTTGAAGGTTCTTTGATTTCGTTGGTAGGCATGCTCTTAGGACATATTATCTGTAATTGCCACGACTATTTTATTTGTGTCTTTATTTTTACATGATTGCATATGTATGTTGAATGACACTTATTGATGTCGTCGCTGTAAGCACTCACGAGATTATAACTCATCCACTATGACAGCCTAGGGGTTTAAAGGCTTGTTTCATACGCTAAATACAATCTTAATCCTCATGAAAGTGGCTTAGTTAGTTTACTTAAGCTTGTTTATGTTTATTTTATTTCTTTTTGTTTTTTCTCGAGGACAAACAAAATTTTAAGTTTAGGGGTGTGATGAGCGGTCAATATATCTATATTTACTGCCTCTATATCTTATATTTTGAGGGTTAATTCGAGTTTTAGGAGTGTTTTGAGGAGTTCTTTGTGTTTTTATAGGATGAAATACATTTGGATAGACCCGGCAACGGTTCCGGTTCGGAACCGAAACCGTGGCGGACTGGTTCGGTTGGGGTTCGACCCCAACTCGAACCGGTGGAACCGTAAGGTTCCACCGGAACCGAAACGGTTCCGGTTGGAACCGTAAGGTTCCAACAGGAACCCTAACCCCCAACAGCTACTAGCCGTTGGGGGAGGGCAGAGAACCGCCTCAAAATAAAAAAAAATGCCTAATTTAAGGCATAAAAAAAAATTATAAATTATAAATTCCTAATATATCCATAATAACAGTAATAAAACGATTATATTTAGGGGCATTTTTGGTATCAAAAAAATTCTAAAACTCTATAAATAGGATTCATTTTTCATTATTTCAACACACCAAATTCTCAACTCTCTCAATTCCTACAATTCTCTTATTCTCAATCTCAATTCAATTAGTTATTATCATTCACAATTAATCAATTTTTTTATTTTTCTTACTTATTTCTTAAACGAAAAATGGCAAGCTCATCTGAGAACTTCATGTCAAATATGCCAACCCAAGAGAGCGGCCCTAGTGTCGGTGCACAATCACGGAGAAGAGAAGTTAAGGCTCGTTCCTCGGATGTTTTCAGAATTCATTTTCATTTAGAAAAATTAAACGATGACAGTTCAAGAGCGATTTGCAACTATTACGGGGTTACCTAAAAATTTTCTGGTGGATACGGCAATATGATCAAGCACCTGGAAAGACATCATCCGGTTGAACTTAGAATTGATGTGACGTAAATTTCGAGTTTCCTGCTGAAAGTTTAGTTAGTAAAAATTTTAAAATCATTTACTGGTGGAACCGACATCAAAATATATATCTTGTTTTATCAATTATTGCTAAAGATATATTGGCAGCACATATTTCCACCGTTGCGGTTAAGCAAGCCTTCAGCTTGGGAGGCAATATATTGGAAGCTAGACGATCTTCATTACATCGAAGCACTCTAGAAGCAACAACTTGTGTGGATGATTGGACTCGAGCTGATCTGAGACAACAAGAAGATGCCCCCGAGGATTTTGAAGATTTGTTCGATAATGCATCTGCAACAACAAGTGCAAGCGGAACCGGAGCTGAAGGATCAACTGATAATGATGATTGATAATTATAAAATTGTAAATTTACAAGGGGGAAATATCTTAAAATTGTAATGGAACTACATGAGCTTTGATTCCTCTCACCCCTGGAGGATACGTAGGCAAATTAAATTTTTAAAAATTTAGGCTCAAGCTCTTCAATGTAATAATTTTATTGGGGTTCGAATCGAACCGGAACCTTGAACCGAACCAGTCGGTTCCGGTTCCACTTCAGTGTGGAACCGAAAACCGACCGGTTCGGTTCCGAACCGGAACCGAATCGCTGGCCGGGTCTACATATGGAAAGACATGGATTTGAAAAATTGACAAATCATGATAATTTGCACCAGTGACCTCTTGGTTTACAATATTCAAATGAGGTGATTTAAGTTTCATTGGAAAGAAGACTCAAATACTATTACGTATATATAAAGCACATATGATTTGGATAAGAGATGAGAAAGTTACAACTGTTTTAAGTTACACTTCAGAACCAATCCGCATTGAGTGTTTGGGCATGCGGGTGGTGCTCTCTGACTTCCAATGGCGTGCCAAGTGGACATTATTGGCACGTCAATGGGTCTGAAATTCCTATTTTAATGAAATTCTTAAGAAATAAAGCTCCCAACAACTCATATATAAGTACAAGTCTGTCTCAAACTCTAAAGATCATATTAAAGAAGCCTCATAACATAATTTTGGAGTCATAAAGCATAGAAGAACGCCTAGAGCAAGACAAGAACAAGTGTTTTAACCAGTGCTAGAGATTGAAGGTGAATACTGCAAATGAGAGTTCTTTCTTCCATTTTCTCTATAATTTATCTTTTATGAGTTTTTATTTTGTAATAAAGATTAGCTTGTGTTTATTGTTTATCATGAGTAGCTAAATCATTCATCTATGGTTATAATGAATCTTAAGCACTATATTTAACTAATTTGCATATTTTTATTCTCTTGGGTTTGTTATTTATTATTCTCTATACTTTGATGCATATTTTATTTGTTTAGCCAACAATAGAATAGTATTGGTAAATCCTTATTAGAAACTCAACTGAAGGAATTTGCGTTAGTCGTGAGAATAATAGCACATGATCTAGTTCATTTGAATTGATTTCCTTATAGGAGAGAAATATACATGCAGGGCATGTGTAACCACTATTAGAAGCTAACCTTAATGAATTTGATTTAAATTAATTAACATAGACATATAATTAATTGGTTTAAATATAAATATATTTACCTGATCATCGAAAGAGGCTTGTAGATAGTTTATTATTTTAGGTTAATAATTCCTAATAACTCAATTGAATGAAAATTACATAAACCTATTATTTGCATGCTTATGTGAAGTTACAATCCTATGTTCTTCTTGTGCGTAAAGTTTATCTCCAAAATTGTTGTTTATTCTTTATTGACTTTCAGTTAATTTGAGATTAATCATTCATTTTCTCAACCAATAGTTTAGTTTAAGTTAAGTAGGTTAGTTTTAGTATTAATAAGAGAAATAATAAATTCATTTAGGTACGATATCTGACTATTAGTCACTATATTACTCGAGCGATAGGTGCGCTAGCGTGCGGTATAAAATCGTGATCAGTTCTCATCCCATTCGAGACCTAATCTGTCATGACTCAAAACCGGGGCCAATGATAATAGGGTAAATAAATAAAGCAAAATTATAACAAGACTAGTCAAATGGTTAAAAAAATCAACAGAAAACGGTCAAAAAGTCAAAACATGACTTGGTCAAAAGGGACCAAAATGTACAAATCTCAAAAAAATATGCCCTAGAGACTTTAAAATAAAAGAATATATAAAATCATATGAAAAATAAATGTGAACACATATCACGAAATAAATAATCAAAATTCAGATAATGGTCCGATTATGCAATACATCACCTAAATAATTACACAGTCTGATAATTTTAAATACAAGTCAATACCTCCAGGAATGCACTAGCACCGACGAAACGAAGGAAACTACTCAACAAGATCTGAACACTCTCAATGAATCAAACCCGCTCCTCGCTCTCTGAAGCTCAAAAACCCAGAATGCACCATCAAGCTCTGAAGCTCCAATGTCTAATCAGAAATGTTAAATTGAAGGGTGAGCAAAATCACATGCTCAGTACGGATTAATGTACTCACCTTAATTGGTTTTACGAAAATCCGACATGGTTAGTAATATTTATAGAAATAAAATGTTATCGAGGATGCGAGTTAAGAAATAACTATAATTTATACATTTTATCAATATAAATAAAATATATGTTCTCGACAACATTAATCATTTAAATTAAAATGTGTGAGTGAAATTCCACATGGGGCCGCGTAACTAGACTCCCAACACTAGAGCTGTAAACAGATAATGTGCCACATGGGGCCACATAACCGGTCACCTCAATTAGGAGCTGTGAATAATCAATGTGCCACAACAAGGCCACATAACAAATATGATCATATGACACGAAGGGCTCCTCATGATCAAATATCACAACATGGTAATAATAAACAAACTTTGCGTAGGTTCGAGACTCTCACCCAAGGACGCGTCATCACCGTCCAAATAGCGCCACTTTATAATTTCCGCAACGGGTCAATCAGGGTTTATAAGGTGGGCTAAAACAGGGCTCCACACAAGCAAATGCCGCAATGTTGTAATATAATAACCAAGATGTGTGCCACAACGGGGCTCCACATATATTAATTTTACATATATCCAATTTTAATTTATTACAAATTCGGGTCCGATCCAATTTAAATGTATACTACCATACATATGTTTATAAAACAAAATAATAAAATACATTATGGTCGCATTGTGCCACCCAACGTGCCATTTCACATTTTTATAAAACATGGGTAATGTTAAAACACATTTCATATCATTTTCATAGGCATAATAAATGAAATACATATATATAATTTAAAATCATAACCAAGATGAGTATTGAATCCCTACCTCAACCCCATGCTCGAAGCGCGAAACTGAACTCACAACAAGGCTCAATGCGCTCAGCCAATCTCGTTGATCTAACAACTATAAAACTCCCTTCGGGCTCACCCAGAATGCTCTATGAGGCACGCAGGTCTCGCTGTCTGGTGACCGCCCAATGGTCACCCAAAAACGACATCTCAAAACCTGAGATGTAAAACATTCCAAATCAAACTCCCGCACAAATTTAACGGAAAACTGGCATGGTTCCATTTAAAACACGGGCTTTCCATTTACAATTCAATACCACAAATGCACATCCGGGGCCTACAACAACCACCCAACCTCACTTAAAAATCAAGGCCACAATATGAAAATAACAATTTAAAACTCAAAACTCAAATTTCAAAACAATTCAAATAATCCAAAATCAATAATTAAACGCGTAAAAATACGAAAAATACACAAAATTAGAGTTCTGGTCTATTACCACACGAAAAGGTCGAACCAACGCGTCGAGAACATCGAATAGGAGATTCTAGCCAGACACGTCGGCTCGTGACCTTCATGGGTCGGTGCGTCGCTGCACCGCTCCCACCAGTAGGTGCTCTCCGTCATCTTGAATCCAATGGCAATGGTCATACGTGCAACGGAGCTCCGGTTTGCCGTGAATCGTCCAAAAATCACCAGAATCTTCAAGCCACGATCTCACCGGAAAACGGCCATCTCAAGTGATATTGCTGCCACCAAACTGCTCCTCACGACCTGCTCTATCTTTCCCCTAGCTCTAATAGCTGGAAAATGGCCATCCATGTCCGGATCAAAGCTCTCTCTCTCTCGCATGGAAGAAGAAGAAAAAGAAAAAAAAAATTATGAAGGGGCTGCACGTTTTTTGTGAGAGGGGAAGAAGAAAAAATTGATTTTATGATGATTAGAAAATATCAGTCAAGTCCCCAAGTATTTGATCAATTAAAAGTTGAATAAGACATATGAAAATTTATCAATTGACCTCTAAAGTTATATATTCAAAATTTGACTAAAGATTTTTAGACGAAAACGCAATAATACCATTACTAAAATTTTAGGATTATTACATAATCAATGGTGATTCGCTAAGTGAAAACTACTATATCTATATATGCAATAGGGGGTTAGGATTCTCTTCTTATATGTATACAGAAAAGAATCAGGCCTTCCTTAAAAATTATAACTACAAAATTTTTAATAATAAGACACTGAATTATATCGACAACACATAACTATTATTGTAATCAATCGAATGTTCATAGTATCATAAAACTGAATCCCATGTTTCAAGCATGAAACAAAAAAACAAATGAAAGTGTATTTTTACCTACCTGTTCATCATGAGTGAGTTGGCTGGGGTTGGCCCTCCAGCCCATATAGTCAATGAATCAACACAAACTGAAAAATTAAATTGATCTCAGATTGAGTACTCTCTTTATAAAAAGGCATTCATTCTTTAGGGAAAATGCATTCCTAACATAGCAAAAGTGAGTTTTAGAAAGTTTTTCAAAATGGACAAATATCAAATAACTACTTCCTTTATTCTGCTCTTGAATTTGGGCACTTTATTTTCTTCTCTAGCCTGTGAATGCTCAAATAATTATAATCCTCCTCCTCCTCCTTCTAACACACCAAAATCTCCCCCGCCACCTATTTCACCAAGCCCTAAAACACCGCCGCCACCTCCTCCTGTAGCAAAGTCACTGCCACCACCTCCGGTTGTAAAGCCATCGCCACCTTTTGTACCGCCACCACCTGAACAACAAACTTGTCCCATAGATGCTCTCAAGCTTGGTGCATGTGTGGACGTGCTAGGCGGTTTAATTCACATTGGGATTGGTGACAGTGCTAAGGAGAAATGTTGTCCATTGCTACAAGGGCTAGTTGATTTAGATGCAGCAATATGTCTTTGCACTGCCATTAAGCTGAAGGCTCTGAATCTCATCAATCTTCTTGTACCCATCTCTCTACAAGTACTCGTCAACGATTGTGGCAAGCAACCTCCAGAAGGATTTGAGTGTACTGCTTAATTTGTGACGCCCCCTGCAACATCCAATAATAATTTATATTTTCTAGTTTCTTTTTATCAAAGATAATAAAGTGAGAACTAGAAGTTGAAGCACTTCTAGGCAAAAAAAAAAAAGTATCTCCTTGACATATACTTTGTTCTTTTGTTACAAGTTAATTAAAAGTTTTTTTTTTCTTTTCTCGCAATTAATTCTATTCACAATAATATTGACTATTGATAAGAGAAACTTTAAAAACTTGGTATATATGTCCATTAAAAAGGCTTATTGCTGCATCTCTACCCAAAACTTCAATAATGTGAAGATGGAGCTACAAATAAATTTCCAATATAATGATTTACTTTGTTTACATTGTTCTTATCAATCTTGAGCTAAATTACATGGGAATGGGAAGTGTTATAGTGTGTGAAATGAATATAATAACAATAAAACTACAAATCTTGAACTAATTAAATTAAAATCAAATTCACATAATGACTTATATACACCTCAAAAAAGCAAGATCCACAACTGTGAATGAAATGTTTAAAGTGTTTTTGGCTCTCTTTTTTTTTTTTAATATTTGAGGATCAATTGGGTAATTGAATTATACTTTTAAGTGTTAAAAGGAAATTTACCCCTAAAAGAAATTAAAAAGAATTACTTATGTGTTAATTTAAGATGCTCATGCAATCGTTTGATGATTCTACGTCTACTGAGACATCATAGGTGTTAACTCATGATGCTAACGAATTTTATTGCTTTTGTTTTTCTTGGCTGACACTACAAGAAATTATAATATCCCGAGTTTTTCGGAACAATGCGGGAAGATTTCCGAATTAAAGTTAAGGATTTGAAATTGGATGATAATCGAAAATCAGAGTTTATGTATTAGAAAATAGATCGGAATATTTTAAAGTGAACTTTCGTTGCGTTGGGAAAAGCGTGGTTCTGAGAATCGGTTACGCGATTTCCGATTATATCGTTATACGCGTAAAAGATTCATGTTTCGGCTATAAAATTTTCAAACGAATTTCGATTGAGCTGATTCTTGAACAATCGGACTCGTTTTTCCGCAATAAACAACTTTTGCGTTGAACACTTTTCGAAATTTACATCCGAAGGGCTTTAAGATTATGAATTTTTGAGAATATTCCATGACAGGGGCCTAATTGTAAATTTTGGGGGTCAAAATGTGATTTTCAGAAACTTTCTTATAAATATCTCATAGTTTCAGCATATTGCTAAAATGCCAAAACATTACATTTTCCCCCACACGACCCCCCGTCACTTTAAACGTAAATGGCAAGCAACTAGTAGTGTCGGCGGCCTGCCAGCCACCGCCGACCGGCGCGACTAGCCAGGGGGTGCGCTGGTCACCCCTCCACCTTGTGGTGGCCGGCGATAGCCCCAGCACACCGGTGAACGGCGAGGGAGATGAGAGAGACGTGCGTGGTGAATTTTCTAATCTCAGCTCGTCACTTCGTTTCACAGCCCGAGCCACCCTCCAAATTGAAGCTCCCGGAGAGTACTACAAGATGGCAGTGATAATTTTCCTAATCCGTGCTCGGTTGCACGCGAAACGAGGGAGGAATATTTGGATGAATAGTTACCTACTGTGAACAGTGGCTCCGATCGGAATTCCGTCGATTTTAGTGCGTTCGTGGGATCATTTGGAGTCCGCATATACCCTCGAAATCTCGGTAATACCTCTCGGTAAAAAGTCGTTAATTTGAAGTTTTCGCTAAATATTCGGATGTATCAAGTAGCTTCGTAGAGTAGTGTAATGATATAAATTAAATTGTTTGTGTATAAGTATATTGAATATGTGCTTTTGATAGAATCCGAGTGAAATCGGAACGAGTTTGGTCGGTCTGATAGAATATGTAAGTTTCCGGTAAAATTTGGTTTTTGGGTATAATGATATGTCTTTATTTTAATGATAGTTATGAGTTATATATAATATTACAAACATGTTTGGATAAATCCGGATAGGTTCGGAGGGTTCGGGACCCTTCCATAGCATTTGCGGAAATTTTTCAAAAGATTTTGCGTAAGCCTGAGATTTAAGTGAATAAGTGGTTTAGAATAGTTTATAATGATATTTTAATAGTGATGAAACTGGAAGTATTGAAATCGGACTTGATTTGGTTATTCCGGTAAGATCCGGAATTTTATCGTAGTTAAGTCGAGAATACCATAAATCGTGATTCTGACGGCATTTCGCCATTTATTTTGGCAGACTTGACTAGGGTTTGGAGCACTCGCGAGGTCAGGTAAGTAACTCATGCGATGCGTACTTGAATGTTGATTCATGTTTAATATATATATTCATGTTTAACTCATGGTTGGAAGTGTTTAGGATAAAATGAGGATAGTAGGAGATGATTTTGAGAACGGAGTTTAGGATTATGAATAGTTAATCGACCACTACAGATACAGATTTTGCTATTGATATGATATGAAGTGAGATATGTGATAAGTTTAATGTCTATATGTATGTATGAATGTGCGTAAGTGTATGATCCTGTAATGATATATAATTGTATATGTGAATGAATATGTATATGTATAAGTATATGTTCATGTAATTGTATATGTATGAGACTATAAGATAAGTATGATTTAAGTGTATAAGATTGGTAAAGAAAACAAGTTACGATTTTTGGATTTGTATTAGCACATGTGGAAGTGCGTTATTGGGATAAGTTTGTTATTGACTAATGCATTCGATTTAGCTATATAGAGATTGGGTTGGTATAAGCTAAGCCTTTACTGAGTAATAAAAGTACGTGTTTGATAGACTACGTATATGAAAAGAAATATATATTTGGTAAAATATTGTATCAATGTTTTTAGATAAGAATTCTGAAAACGGATTATGTTTGATTGATAAGTAAAAGAGATGAGGACTATTAAAGATTATGGTATCTGAATTCGAAATAATACATATATTCGTATCTGTGATGTATATACGTATATGCATGACTAAGCGGATGATAAAGCAGTATATGATTTTTGCTCTCCATTTGATGTCGTATTTGATTGTTTGTATGAACTTACGATTGAAAAGAGAAAAATGATTGATTGATTATGGTTGCTTGTTCCTTTTGAAACCTTGATGATGTATGTGATTGCTTGCACAAGAGTGTGTGTTCGGTATATGAATTTGTAAGGGTACTGATTGATGATTTGAGGTGTATTAATCAACACATATATTTGATTATGATTTATTATTGTGTACTTGAGCAATTCGAGAGGGTATGTATGATGTTATTATCGATTATACTACATTCTATATGTTCGGATATAAGTATATGATGGTGCTAATGTTGAGGTGTCCCATGTATATATATTTGTTAGATATTTGAGTATATGCGATTGGTAAGTTTGGACTTGTATGTATATAAGCTCTAGTATGGAAAGTATTTGTAAATATGGACAAAGGTAAATAAAGATTTTAAAATTTGATGTATAACATTATTAAGTGATAGATTTAAGAGTTGGTATATGAGACATTCTTAGAATCATAAATGCATATGTAGTTATGAAATGGTTTTGATATGTGACCGAAATAGAATAAAGATTAGTTGATAATTGGAAGAATTTCGTATATGTGTAACAACTAGTAGGAATTTGGATATTGAGTTCGTATGGATGGTTAGTTAAAGACTGATGAAAATTCGAGGGATTGTTAGAAAATTGGTAAAATCAGGATAAATAGGGGTTCTGATTTCATAATGATTTGATGGTTCATATATATATTAGATAGTGAATGTTATAACATGTTTGACTTTTATATTTCGGTTGTGCATGGTTACTTATTGAGTTTTTATAACTCACACCAAACCAGTTTGCTAG
Source organism: Zanthoxylum bungeanum (assembly GCA_019454045.1). Classification (NCBI taxonomy): domain Eukaryota; kingdom Viridiplantae; phylum Streptophyta; class Magnoliopsida; order Sapindales; family Rutaceae; genus Zanthoxylum; species Zanthoxylum bungeanum. Next base: position 33,618 of record SKCR01046654.1, read on the forward strand.
TTTTGCAGGTTAGCTATCAGATGGGTCAATCATTTCAGCTTTGGAAGTCAAGCTCGAGACACGGATCACTCAAGCGACAGTCACCCTCGCAATTGTCCTGGGATAAGCTTTAGAAGTATAGGATTTAGGATTAATATTTTATTTATCGTGCTGAGCACGCTAGTTGTAAATATTAAGTAAATGTTTTGATTGTTGATAATGTTGTAGGCATTAAGCCCTTGAGTGTTGATAGATGATATGGGCACAGTGCCCTTAGGTGATGATTTTGATGTGTTGGTGTGGACCAGAGGTCCATTTTGACATATGGTGTTTGTTTCAGGTTCGTTTTGATGCTGGACTGAGATCCAGGTTGTCCAGTTTTAGGATACATCATGCCGAATTTTCGGTAAATTCTGAGGCTTATGGAGATGGTCAATTCTGTCTCATGACGGTAGCATCCTGCCTCTGGCGGGGTGTTACAATTGTGGTATCAGAGTAAAGATTAGGTCATCGGTGACTGCAGCTACATGGTATCTGATCGTCTCAGTACGTTTTCTATTACATATAGATCAATAGGTCTCATGTTTGTAAGGTACAGGTTTGGTATATGTATAATATGTTATGGTTTTGATTGATATATGTGATTTGAATTATCTGTATAGGTTTGTGTACTATGAATATATGCATGTGTATAAGTATACTAAGTTAATGTATGTTGATTATATAGGTATATATATAAGTAAGTAATGTGAATTCAAGGTATTTTGAGGTACGAGAGATGCTATGATGTTGATAGTCTGAATTATGTACTGATATTTTAACCATGTTTTGAAAACTTGGTATTTGATTTTTGGCACAAAAGTATTTTGAAGAGAAAGAAAGAAAGTTTAAGGTGTTTGATTTTGATTATAAAAGATAAAGAACATATTTCTGCCTCGATGCTTGATTCATGTTTTCATGTTTTTAGACTTATCAATATGTTTCCGTCGAGATGCTTGATAATATGTTTCTGTCTCGGTATTTTGAAAATGATTTTGATGTTTTTAAACTATAAAACTTGTTCCGTCGAGACGCTCGAAAATCTGTTTTCGTCACGGTGCTTGATGATTTTGATATTTTTTGACCCTCCGTGATACTTGTATATGTTTCGTTCCGACTTGGCCGGAGCGAGCACTTGTTATGGGGTCCAGACCATCAGAAAATGGCTGGCCCACTACCATGTCGACATGATCCATACATGTCCGGTCTATGCGCACGATTAAACAGTCGACGATCGATATGTATTTTGAAAATTTACATTAAAGATTTATTTTCGATTTATGCATATTTATGTTTTGTGGGGGGGGGGGGGGGGGGGGGGAAGTGATTTCAAAATAACTAATTTTGATTTGATGCATTTCGGCATTGTTTATGATATTATACAATTGATATGTTTCTGTCATGGTATTTGATGATTTTATGTTTTTGACCCTCCGTGATGCTTGTTTAGGGGTTTGCCTAACTGCAGTGGGCCGACCCGACCCTCTGTCGATAGGGGATCGTTTCGTTCATTGTCTGATCTGTGCGCGTGATTCGGGCATTGGGCATTTGTTTATGTTTCGTCCAATGAGTTATGCTGGATGCTCGATATATATTTACAATGACGGATTTTGAAACTGATTTTTTACAGTAAAAGAATTTTTCAAATGTATTTTTGAAATTGTTTTGAATGAATGCGTTTTTCGCTTTTTCTATTTTGAAGAACAAATATTGACAATATTTTGTAGAATAGTCATGACTGAAAGCAAATCATCATGAATGATGCAAATATTGACATATTTGACTATCATAGAGCACAATGATTATAGGTACTTAGGGCCGTGACAATGGATGTATTTGTGATATAATATTTAGGTTCGTTACGAGAGCATGTATGTAAGTTTATAGTTACTCAGAGATCTTTTGAGTATTATGATGGTTATATAAGTTATGTAGTCAGCCATACAATGTTGTATATGCGATTGGATATATACGTATGTAAACTTTGATGTTGGTATCGTTTATAGATATGATATGAAATGATATAATATGAATTTAATGAGTTCCGTTTCAGATTGCGGACGAAATAGATAATGTATATGTGATTGGATATATACGTATGTAAACTTTGATGTTGGTATCGTTTATAGATATGATATGAAATGATATAATATGAATTTAATGAGTTCCGTTTCAGATTGCGGACGGAATAGATAATGTGAGATCTACATTATGTTTTCCGTTTTGATATTATATCTGATTGCCTATAAGGAACCTATGATACGATGAATGTGATTAACTGTATAAGATTTATGTTCGACTTTTTGTTTCTGTCGGTGGATGAATTTGAAATGGCTGAGCAAGACCCTATGAAAGAATATGGATTGAAATGACAAGTTTGATATGATTCTGGCATGAAATGTTTGATTAGATGTGTTTTGTTTTGAAATAGTATGGGTTGTACTGATGTATGAAATACGTGACTTTTGAAAAGGTGTTAAGGAATGTGACTTCCGAATACAGATAAGATTATCATGTATGTGTTTGGTTTCGAATGATTATACGTAAGGATGGGGAAATTTCGAGGATGAAATTCTTACAATGAGGCGAAAATGTAACATCCCGAGTTTTTCGGAACAGTGCAGAAAGATTTCTGAATTAAAGTTAAGGATTTTAAATAGGATGATAATCGAAAATCAGATTTATGTGTTAGGAGATAGATCGGAATATTTTAAAGTGAACCTTCGTCGCATTGGGAAACGCGTGGTTCTGAGAACTGGTTACGCGATTTCCAATTATATCGTTATACGCGTAAAAGATTATTGTTTCGGCTAGAGGTTATAGTGCTCGTATCACATACATGACGTTCCTAGGAATTCTTTAGAGGATACTGTGTAAGCATTTGTGGAGGCCCAGAAAGCATTTGTGGAGGCCTAGAGCAAAACCAATCAAATGTTTGAGTCATTAATAGCTCATGTAGTGGAAGACAATAAGGAGATAAAGAGTCAAGTCTATAAGTTGACTAATGTCCTGAGTGTGCAAGAACGAGAAAAATTTCCATCTCAGGCTCAACCTAATTCACAAGGGCAACACATTGCACAGGCTGATCATGAGGCACCCAATATAAAAAGTGTTAATGCCATAATCACTAGGAGTGGTAAAGAGGTAGGGATGCAGGACACCTCCAACACTGTAGGTGCGACTAATGATAGTAATGCAAATACTCCCCAAGAAGAACAAGTGCCACATATCCCAGTTAGAGTACCTTTCCCTCAAGCTCTTAGGCCCACAGCGAGAGCTCCAGACCCAAATGGTGAGATCCTAGAATATTTGAAACAAGTAAAGATCAACCTTCCTCTTGTATATGTGATAAAACAAGTTTCTACATATGCGATGGTTTGAAAGATCTATGCACCATGAAAAGAAGACATCATATGAAGAATATTGCTTTCTTGATAGAGCAGACAAGTGCAGTGATTGAACAGAGGACTCCACCAAAATATAAAGATCCAGGATGCCCCACTATTGTTTGCCACATTGGCACAATGAGTTTGGCCAGGCTTTATTAGATTTAGGTGCTAGTGTTAATCTCATGCCATATTCTATTTATAAGCTGTTAGGGCTTGGAGAGATTAAATCTATATGTGGTTTTACAGTTATCTGATTGCTCTACCAGAACACCGCGAGGAGTAGTTGAGGATGTTTTAGTTTAAATCGATAAATTCTACTACCATGTTGATTTCCTGATTTTAGACACTCAATCTGTGGTTAACACTGAGTCAAAAATTCCTCTAATCTTAAGTAGATCTTTTCTTGCTACAGCCAATGCCCTTATCAATTGCAGGAATGGTCTCATGAAGTTATCATTTGGGAATATGACACTTGAAGTGAATATCTTTCATTTTGATAAACAGCCACGAGATGATGATGAGTGCTATTACACATACCTGCTAGACATAGTTGTGGCAGAAACAACTTCTTTACAACATGAGTCTAACCTTCCTGAACTGAAATTGACCCAAAGAACCGTAAAATGAGGAAAATGATAGTTAGTGCTCAATTGAAGATGATGCATAGGAAGTTAAAAGGAGGTTAAACAAATTGATAAAATCTCAGCCATCAGTAGACCCCGGGGGATCCATAGATAAACTGCTACAGCCAGATAAAAATTCTTTTTCATTGCCTTGATCACCAGTGTCTACCAACGAAGAGAAAGAATATGAGACTACTTGGTCCGCTACATGGAATCCACCATGACAAATTGGGTGGTTACGTCTGGCTGAAGACGTTAAATTTAGCGCTAGCGGTGAGGCAACCCTTGCATCTGCATTTATTTTTTTATTTTATTTTATTTTATTTTTTATCATCTTTACTCTAGTTTTATTTTATTGTGTGCTAATTACATATTTATTATTTGCATGAGTATTTACGCAGGATAGCGCAACCCACACAGCCTATGCAACCAAAGTCTCACCGGCAGAAGCCTGATCAACTCCATGTCTAGTAGTGTTGTTCCTTAATCCTGTTTCTTTATATTTATCTTACATTGAGGATAATGCAAGTTTTAAGTGTGGGGGTATATGCATGGAGTGATAATACATGTTATAAGAAAAATTATTTTGTTTGTTTTTAGTCCTTAATAGTAAAATAAGTCCAATAATGATATTGTTTACTTTAGGGTGAAATCTTATAATGATAATTTCTTTAATGTACTTTATCTGATATTTTGAGTAATTGATATAGGTTAGACTCGTAAGCACTTAACTATAGGTTTTTAGTAATGAAAGCCTATGTAGTTGGCAATGTGACTAGTTGAAGAAATTGCATGTCGATGAATGACCGTTTACTTAGATGTCTTTCCTGATTTGCTAAGTGTTATGATGTGTGATAAAAATAAAAGAGAAATTCTCTAAAGAAAGAAATTAAACCACCTATAACCGATAATAAATGAAGCTACCCATGGGCGAGTGTTAGGTAACCATGAGGAGAAATGCTACCTTAAAGGGTAGGTGTGTTGAAAAAAATAAGAAAAAATAAAAGAAAAAAACATACCATACTGAGCACATAAAGACAATTATAGAGCATAATTGAGATATCTAGGTTGGTTTGACCCATCGAATCCCAATTTTTAAACGAAATCATGAAGTTGGCTTACATATGAATGAACCTTTACACACACACTATGAGTCTGGCTTAGATGATTTATTCAAGGACTTGGATTTGAGTTGCATTGAGTACTTTGAATGTTCTCTGATTTCATTACTAGGCATTATTTGAGGACAACAATATGTGTAACTATTGGGACTATTTCATTTTGTTATTTTTACATGATTGCATGTGTTTTGAATGACGTGTGTGGGTATAGTCGCTGTAAGCCCTCACGAGACTATAACTCGTCCACTAGGACCACATAGGGGTTTAAAGGCTTGTTGCATATGCTAAATACAATCGTGATCCCTACGAAAGTGGCTTAGATAGTTTTTATTTATTTATTTAGTTATCTTAGTTCTTATTTTCTTTTTCGCGCTTGAATTGCTAGGGACTACCAATAAGCTGGTTGGAGGTTATGATAAGTACATGAAAATGTACTTTGAGCATCACTAATTCGGCTTGATTATTAAGTATTTGATCTTAATTATAGGTTACTTTGTGTTGTATTATTAGGGAGCAATAGAACATAAATATTGGAGCAATTACACATATTACGGGACCATACAGATGCTTCGGAAGCACGCGGGAAGAGCGGAAATGCAGAAAGCATAAATCCAGAAATTATGCCACGCATCGCGACGCGCCATTCTTAGCTTCGCGACGCACCCTCAAATCTTGCACACATACAAAATCCAGCAAGTTGGGCACCGTGGTGCCACTTGCCAGTGCCGCGGCACCCGAAAGACACCAGAACCTAATTTAGATGTGTTTGATGCGCACAATGATCTGAAACTTCCCTATATAAACCCAACTTCGTCCAAAACCATAAAAGAGGAGAAAAGTTGGGCACCGTGGTGCCACTTGCCAGTGCCGCGACACCCCGAAAGACACCAGAAACCTAATTTAGATGTGTTTGATGCGCACAATGACTCTGAAACTTCCCTATATAAACCCAACTTCGTCCAAAACCATAAAAGAGGAGAAAAGAGGATAAAAACAGAGAGAAAACACACAACAAAAAGCCACAAACACAATTTTGAGAGAGAAGAACGAAGAAGATTCAACCCCGACAGGATGTCTCTCCGATTTATCAAGGTTATCTCTCTTCTATATGGAGAACTAATCTCCTAGGCAAAGCTAAGGATGAACTCTTGTATTTAAACTCTTATGTTTATGTTGTTGATTCCTAAATACTCTTTAACATTTAATACAATCGATGTTTTGTTATTCTTTATTATCTTATGATTATATGAATTCAGAGATTGTGTTTTTCCAACTTACATATAAGAATAGTCATACTTCTTTTATGTGTGATAGGGGAACCCAGTTGTGACTGGTAAAGTTATTTTATGAGTTGATCTTCTGCTGTAGTATTGTCTGTGGGTATATTGTCGATGTTAGATAGGTCATAATGATAACTTTGTGTGTTGTTAACATAGAGAAAGTAAATCATCGATTACCTTAGAATTTAATGTGTTTTGAATTGAATATCTTCCGATTGTTGGTTTGGGATGTGTGAAACCTTCAATTGAATAATAAAAGAAATCAATAATTGAATATAGGAAGTTGATACAAGAGGGATTCCCAACGCTTTTCTGTTTCTCTCTACTGATAACTCTTAAGTATTTTCCATAGTTTTTATTTCACATTACCAACTAATCATTATCTTTTCATTAAGTTATGCTAATATTTGTTTAAGTAAATTAGTTCTTGTAATTCATCTCTCTGAGGAATCGACACCCCCAACTAATTGCGATAACCACAAGTACTTTTGGGCATAATCACAGGGCAATCAGCCTTTGGCTGCTGAGGAACTTTCGCATCATGTGTTCTAGAACACCATCTCTACAACTTCGGCTTGACACTTGTTGGAAGGAGGTGGTAGAGGTGTGTGGTAGAGGCTGGTAGAGGTTGGGTTCAGAGGTTCACTCGATCTTGAGGAGTCACTGTCTGATGAGAGCAGTTAAAGTTACTCAAAACCGACCGGAGATGCAGAATGTCAGGATGATGAGGCAGAAGCAAGAGCACGCGGGAAGAGCTGTTTGCAGGATCGACCTCCACAATTCCTCTAGGCCCGATAAAAAACAACAACTACCTCAACCGATCATCTACATGATTTTTTTAATGTAATAAAACTTTATTAATATAATAATTATTTAATTTTATTTTTTAAAATTTAAAAATTAAATACATATATTGTAATAATATTTATTTTTAAAAAAATTTTGTGTCGCCAATGTCTTACTTTAGCGTCAACAAGGCAAATTTTGACGCTAAAATATTAAACATTTAGCGATGCACATATGTTCATCGTTAAAATATAATGAGTTTTAAACGTTGCCTATTCTTATTGATGCTGAATTGTATAATTTTTGCGTCGTTTATTATGGGTTTTAGCGACACCAATGGACAATGCATAAATATTTGCGTCGTCAGATATTTTCGACGCTAAAATCTTTCCTCGATCAACCTTTAATATCATTTTCTACATCACTTTGTTTCGACGCTAGCTAAAATATTTAGCATCGACTTTTAACTCATTAAAAAAAATCAAATTCTTGTAGTGTGATTTTGTATTCTTTCTTGCA